>JABASM010000389.1:0-24022 GCA_019776545.1 Brachystomella parvula
TTTTTTCGTCGCTATTGGTGATTTTTGAGATATGCATTGATAACAAACTTCAACGTGAGCAGTTTGATTTAATTAAAAATTGCAAAAGTCTGAAAACAATATTTTCTGCGCAGGACTTTCTCAAAATTGATAAATCTCATCCAAAAACTAGTCCATCTTTCGGTACATTTTTTGTGACATATGCTGCACCTAAAAGCTCGGTAGAGGTGCCCAATTAAAGGTACGTTCGTCCTTAGCAAGTCTATAGAATCCGAATTGTGATTCTTGGTGTTGTTTTCTTGTAATTAGCCAAATCATGAATTTTACCGTAAAAAACAAAACAGGGTTCAGGAAACTCGCCCTTGACAAGCCTGGAGAGTGTAAATTAAAGAAATCATTCTATAGAACTATGGACAATCGCTTTTTCTTTAATTTGATGCATCAACGAAGACTCTGCGACCATCGGTTCGTCCAAAAAATGTACCGAAAGTTTAGGATTTCCCCATGCTGTTTCTATGGGGAAAAAACCTCGTGCACGTCCTTAAGAGTAATAAAACTAAAACTATGGCGTTAGGGTGAATAAAAGTAGAATAAGTGTCTTTTTCTCTCTCAATGTTCTGGTTTGCATTTAAGCGACTTAATGTCACTCATACTTATTCTTGATGGATGTTCTCTTCTCATCTACCTATCATAAAATTCGAAATACTCCTAAGCCACAACTTACTTATAACTGACGGAGTCGGGTTATAAAGTTGGTAATTCTGTCTTGCCTGTCAACCACTCTTTTGTCAAAAGGTACTTCCATTAATGTGCAGAAGAAAATTGATAAAGACCCCAGGTCCATTTGCCGTTTTTTCTCGGCTGTGGGACGGCAGAAAACTAATCGGTTGATTAATTTCCTAGATCTCACCCCATCTTGTTTCCGTGACCAACTGTACATGTCTCCAAGGAAAAATTTTAAACTTGACAATCGCTTTGAAAAATCAGCTAGAAGTCAATCCTGATGAGTTCGTGCTCACTGGAGATGATCCATCAAGTTCAAAATGGATTTCAAAAAATCAAACATCTTACTAATTGGAAATGAATGAATCAACGGTCAATTAGGACAGTTCATTTATGCTGCTTCAATTAAATTCTCCTTTTTTTGATTGTCTACTTTGTAAATTAACATGAAGAGTACAGTTGGCCGTTCTAGAAAGCAGTCTGGACTTGAATCTCACCTAGATTTGCGTCAGATTTGGTCCACCGAGATTCACGTCCATCTGCTCCGCTGCAGTAAGGAGTTGCGCAGTCTGATTTTTGCTCCGGCGTGGAGTATTTCTGAACTCCCCATTCTCAGCTCTGAAGTGAAAAGGACAGGATCCCCTGATACTCGGCTTTTCTAGCATTGAATTCATTCAGTTAATTCAATATGGCAGATCAGGTAAACTAATTAACTAATTAATCATACGTACTCTATTGTGGTTTGTAGCATACGTACGCGCAGAAGGAGCATAGGTCTCAATACGGCAAAATAAGAATAGGGACCATAGGGCCAATGCCAGCAGTACAGGTCAAATCGGGTATGTCTCACACGACTGAATTTGGAGTATTAGCAAGAAGATATAGTAATCGAGCAGTTAGTTAAGCGCTACTCTATCGCTGTATCTGTATATTTTGTCATACTGGGTGTGGAGGTTGTCGCGTAGTAACGTGGAAATCAATGTCAATCTGAAACAAGGACCGTACCGTTGCAATTGGAACCTTAAGTATGGATTATTAAGTAGTATAACGATCGGTTCGATTCGATTTTTTCTTTTTGCCTTGTTTATACTCGTGAAGGTGGGGAATTGGTCATTGAAATCAATGACACCGTCATTTAGAGTTTATATGGAAGGTCTGAACTGAACTTTGAATCTTGTTCGCGTAAGAAGCCGCGATTAAGTAATCGATTGTCTTTATGTTCTTCTCATTACTAAAGGTTGAGCGAGCATTTCAAAAGCAGCCGACGGTATTTCTGAACCGTAAGAAAGGCGTTATTCCAGTTCGTAAAAGTGGTGGGGGGACGAGTAGATCAAAAATCGCCCGGTACACCTGTAACGTGGGTCTCGGATTCAAGGCACCACGAGAGGCAATGAATTTGTTATTCTAGATTTTAACTAATGCTTCTTTTTCTTTTTGTTTTATTTTTTTGGTTTGCTGTTTTCTCCTTCGGTTTGATTTTGTTCTTAACCCTGGATCCTTGGACGTTGACCAAATAGACCGAGCGAGCCTTTCAAAAACAACCGACAGTCAATCTGAACAGGAAGGTGTTCACGGCCAAGCCAAAGCCCCTTCGTCATGTCAGAGGCGTTGGACTCGGATTCAAAATCCCAAAGGAGGTCGACACCCGTTTTTGTTTAATTTTTTATTTGAAATTGCTTTTACTCAATTCAATGATGACAACATGACGGTCTTCCGATGCAGTATGAGCGAAGATTATTTCAAGCTCAACAGTCTGAGAATTGTGCTTCTTTACCTTTTCGTTTTGCTTTTTTCACCCTCGATTTGTAATCTGATTTTTAATCTGTTCATTTACTTTTTAGGCAACTGAAGGAACCTATTTGGACAAGAAGTGTCCATTCACCGGTAATGTGAAAATCCGTGGAAGGATTTTGACGGGTGTTGTCCAGAAGCAGAAGATGCAAAGGACTATAATCATCCGAAGGGATTACCTCCATTACATCAAAAAATATAACCGATTTGAGAAGCGACATAGGAACATGGCTGTACACCTCTCACCTTGTTTCAGGTACTTTAAAAATTAAACTACTAAATTTTACCCCTCTACTTTCATTATGATGATAACACGACGGTCTTCGGAAAAATAATGACCAGATAAATTCTATAACCTCTGATCATTAGGCTGAACAGACAAGAGGCTCCTATCATCTCCATGCAAATCTAATCCTGTTTTTTTTTTCTATCAATTTCAGAGATGTCGAGAACGGTGACATCGTCACCATCGGTGAATGCCGACCACTCAGCAAAACAGTTCGTTTTAATGTCCTCAAAGTGACCAGAGGCCCAGGAGCTAAGAAGAGTTTCAAAAAGTTCTAAATTAATTTTTGAAGTCCCACTTTTCTAACTTTAAATAAACGAACTCAGTGCTCCAGAAACTCCCTTCAGTTCCATTTTTATTTTTTCATTCATTTTTCATCTAAAATCACTAAAAAGTTAAGTAGGATCCGTTTTGGCACGTGTCATGTTTCCTTATAAGCTAAAGTTAAAATTAAATGGGGGAAGGGAGGGTATCACTCGGTCATACGCTGGAGTGGAAATTACAACTCTTTGGTGACTGGACTAAAAGTAATAAAAGATGACTGACAAGGTAAAAATTATAAGTAACTAGTAGTAGTTTTGTTAAAAATTTGTTCTAGAGTAGGACGATCGAGTGATCCCGCTCGAGTCTTCGCTTTGCTTTCAGTGGAACTTTCCCCATGAGGTCAGACGGCATGGGGAGCCCGGGTTGGAGTCCAGCTCTCTGTTGGTAGTACACCTCAGACCCTACGCATTGGTATCCATAAACAACGTGGTCATCACCCCTGTCGAGTAAAAAAGAGGCAATCAGAAATTGAAATCTAGAATTTTTGAATTCTCAGGGTTTCTGACATTTCTTTTCGACACTTTCTGAAATTCTCGAAGCTTTCCGAAATACTTTTCAATTTCTGAACATTTTTAGAACTGGAAATCTCTGAAGTTTTTGGAATGGTCACAGACCCTTGTGCAAAATCATACAGCCTTCGTCTATGAAACGGTGAAAAATGAGGTCTCACCGAATGATAAGCTCGTTGATTTTTGGATTTTCAGTAAAATCTCTATGCATGACTTGGACGGTATTGAAATCCATGGATTCATTCCGACCACCGTGAGCTAGGCTTCGCCACACAGACTCATAGCGTAAGAAGCAGTAAGGGTCGCTCTGATTTGAAAAACTGCTCTGCTCCTCTACAGTCATTACAGCTGTTTTCAGAGAAATGACGCTGGCTGAGACGTACTCCCACTGCAAAATCAAAAGTTCAAATTCAAATACAAGAATTTAGGTGGAAGACTGGTAAGCTTACAAGAGACTCAATCAGGTCTTGATTCGATTGAAATTTTGGATCGAGTAGGAGTAGAAGTCTCATGCTCCCATCATAGTAAATGTAAAGCCCAACTTCCTCACGCTTTTCTTCTGACACGCTCTCCTGCTTCTCTACCCTTTTGAGTGACATGGCGCTGGCGAGTCCAGTTCGTGGCGCGAATAATTTTGAAGGAATGCTAGCGGTGCTGCTTCTGCTGTTCCGTACTTGCTCAACGCTACTTGAGTAGGAACTGCTGGATTCGTTCTCACCATCTTCTTCGAGAACATCGTCCTCATGACTGGACACCCTCCGGAAGGAATTTAAGAGACGGAGATGAATTGACTCAGGAATTTCCGTCGTCTTTTGCTCCTCTGACTTGACCAAAGATTTGAGCTCAGAAGCATCCGTGATTTTTTTAATACTGGAATTAAGATTTGAAAAAAAAAATTCATTCACAGCCTAAATTTATCGATCCTTTTTCCCAAAAATCTAGAAACCTCCACTAATGGGTCATAACTGACCGTTTGGGAGAGGTACACGCCGTTATGGCGGAATTTCGCGTGAGTAACAGGTGTCATTGTTCCCTTTTGAGTGTATTTTTATGTTTAGAAATTGAGACTTTTTGGCTTACATATCGAGATTAAGTTGATCATTGATAACATTCTCAAAGAGCGTTTCCGGTGCTTCGATAGGTGAAAGTGAGTCGTTGAAACTGTCCCAGAGCTTTTTCTTGATTCCTTGCGGTCGGCGTAGCTTATTTGACTGTAGGAGTGGAAGATCCTTTGGTCTTCTCATTGGCTCAGGTTTGGGTATGGGACTCGATGTGATTGGAGGTGAGGGATGGGTCTCTCCATTTTTCATTTGATGGTCTACCTCATCCTCACTCGACTCTCTCGAGCAATTATTATTGAAGGAACTGGAGACACTATGGCGACCGTCAGGTGTCATGTATGGGAAAGTAGGGTCTCCAAGACTCGCTCCTAATTTCCTATCCAAATTCACCTGGATTTCCTGGAATATGCAAAAATGAGGTTCCTTCGATTTTAATTTAGGAGGATCTAACCGTATTTAATCCAAGGTCATGATGAAGCTCAACCACACTCTGACATCTCCTTGGTTTGAGCTTGAGAAAGCCGTTACAGTCTTCTGATGGTCCGGAGAGCACAGAACTACTCGGCCCTTTCTTACTCTTCCCATTACGGAGGACTAGGTTAGGGTCACTAAAATCCAGCCCGTTCTCGTCGGAATGAATGCCGGAGGAAATCTCAATCGAGTCATTAGGGCGAACATCAGATGCTTCTTCTTCGATTGGATTTCTCATCCCACCGTTCTGAACCTGGAAAAGTTATGTCTTTTTTTAAATCCGAAAATGCTTTGACCAACGACGGCGATATGAACGAAAGGCCTTCATCTCCTCGTAGGCTCTCGCTTCCGTCGATGCGTTAAGCTTGGCGTTTAATCATAGTATGTCTGATTACCTTTTTCTTACGTGAGTACGGCTCCTGAGCCGGATTTTGAAACTTTGAACTATCGTCATACAGCTCACGGAGCTCTGTTCCACTTATGTAAACCCGGAATATTTGTACACCAAGCGGAAGCTTGAAATCTAGTGTAACTAGATCAGCAGGCTGGAAAAATGGATTAGGATTTAGCGATTCATACTCAGTCACTGGGTAATTCTTTTTAGCAAACTTACAGGCATTCGATAGGGTTGAATAAATGCGAGTTTCTGAGCTAAATTTTGTCCCAATTCAACTCCAACAACCCTGTATAAGAAAAAATCAACCCGCAATGAAGGAAAAGTATAACGAAGAATTTGAGCATTTTGACTTTACTTGTTCTGATACATGACAATTCCACCAAGAACCCCTGCTTTTAGCATAGACGTCTGGAGGAGGACTGAAGCTTGAAGAGAAATATTGCTAGCACTCTGCAAAAAATGAAATAAAAATTAAGAATTGGGGGCTTGAGAATTCTGGATTTATGATTTTTACCTTAGGCAAATGAAGAATTGGAAGAATCCCAAAAGTCAAAGAGAAGAGGTCACCATGATGCTGTGAAATAGGAATGTAATGATCCATCATGGAAGTGAGTTTAGTTGCAATCAGTCCGCGGTCATAATTAGCTTTCTCAAGGATTGTTTGAATATCACAATGGAAAAACTTGATTAGATTTTCCAGTATGTCTGCCTCCTATAATCCAAGTAAGGAAGATTGGTTGAGATCAGGCTTAGACCGTACATTGAACATCGTTATGTGACTTACCTTATCCAGCAACCAGTCAGAAGTGATGCTGCTACAACCCAGAGCCAGTACATACTGCTTGCCAAAGTTCCTCAGAGCAAACTTCCCATTAGCCAATGTTAGAATCTTTGGTGATGAGAAAGTGTCGGTGAAAAAATGACTCACGCCCATTAGCTGCCCACAAATTGCCACCCTGAGAGTAAATAAATTCCATGAACCTAACCGCTTACACAGTAACATTGCTTTCTCGAGTATCTTACCGCTTTTCGACGGAAACGGAATGCGGATGGAAGTAGAGTATTGCGTCCTTGGGGTCATCTTCCTCATGACGACAACTTAGACGATCGTAAATAAAGACGATTTTCAGCTCGTTTATTTCTGGAGACTTGTCCATTTTCACCTAAGGACAGTCAACAAAGAATGGGATAGTTACTCCTGCAGGCTTATCTTTTTAGGCTGTGTGGTTAATGACTTACCATTACTTACTAATTAAGTTCTGCTACTGGGGCTACTGGATTAGAACGAGCATGAGGAGTTCAGGTTACACTTGAAAATAAGCAGCACATCTCAACGGACAGAGTAACCTGATACCTTCGTCTTGAATTACAATGTCAGAAGTCCGAATTGAAACCAACGAGGAAATTGTTATAGGTTGTCCACGCGCTACCTGTAATAAGGCATACAATTAAATTATCTTTATGTAAGAATGAGTACTCAGTACTTAGTACGTCGTCATCATGATCATTAATTTTTGGCAAAATGTAAGGAAAACCTGTTCAGCTTTAGTTATGCAAGAGATTTTTTGCTTACCATCAAGTAATTTACAGAAGACAAACCCAAAACACTTTGCGGTTATGATGATGATGATAATATAAGGCTGAAGGCTGAGAGCTCAATTCGCCAAGAGTTTGCCCATCCGTTCGATTTTTCTAAATATTGATACAGCATATTTGCAGCATTCCCCACAACTTTCTCACATAACATTTTCGGAATTTCGTGACCTTTTGACCTCCAGAGGTCACCAGAGGTCAATCAGCTGACATCACGGATCCCGTCAAGTAATACGTCAATCGAAAGGGCTTGACACCCTGGTTCTAAAAATGTACCACGCTTGACCTTTTTCACCTACAAAATGGCTGCCAGAGGTCGTTAAATATTCAGTAAAGGCTTTCGTGACCTCCCGCGGCCATGTTCAAGGTCAAAAAAGTCAAGTGTGGTATATTTTTAGAACCAGGGTGTCAAACCCTTTCTTTTGACATATCACTTGCTCAGGCTGGCGAGGTCAGCTAAATGACCTTTAGGGACTCCTGGGGGTCAAAATGCCACGGGTTTCCAAAACTTTCGTCTAGAAAGGTTGTGGAAAATGCTTTAGGGATACTGCTCGTCAATTAAAAAAAAAATTAAGGGAGGGCATAACCCACGGGCAAACAGGCCTCATCCTTAAGCTTTCCCATGTACAAACTCAAGATGGGCAGAAAAAAAATCACCGGCTTCGGCTTTAACTTTCTTAAACTGATGAGAGTTATGAAACTGACCTTTGACACGACTCGCTTACACATTTTTTTTTGTGCAGCTTGTCTAATTTTGACAAAAGCCTAACGACTAAAGTTTATTTTTATTTTTTGCTGCCCAAAACATATGTCCAAGTGGTTATTCCCATATTTGGAATCTCTTCAAAAATGTTGTTTTGGTAAACAGCTGATTTGAAGGGATAGTGATTTTGTGGATTAATTGAGCATTAGTTGACCCATTGGTGCTGTCCCTGGCTCTTCTTTTAGGAATTTGTAGTCATGTCTGTGGCTGTCAACGAAATATTCGAGAATGCAAAGCTGGCAAGGGAGCAGGCCCTTATGGGTAACTACGAAATGTCGTCAGTGTACTACCAAGGGGTCGTCCAACAAATTCATCGCCTTCTGCCTCAAATGGACGACCTTGCACGGAAACAGCGATGGGCTGAGGTAAAATACACTTAATCTCACTCATTTACTCAACTGAAGTCACTAATTAACCTAAAAACTGTTTTCTGGTTCTGTAGCTCCAGAAACAACTGGCTACTGAGTATGAAAATGTAAAAGGAATCGCTAATACGCTCCAGCTCTTTCGTTCAGATGGGAATTCAGAGAGATCAATAGGTACATTCACGAGCTTTCTGCTTAACGACAGAAGTTTAAGGTTAATTTTGTTCTCAAGCGCTTTTCTCTGCCTCAGGTCCAATGCTTCGTATTCCTTCGTTTGAAGAGCCCACAAGAGACCCCGACGTTTGGTCACCATTTGCACCGCGTGATCCGGATGTTTGGCCACCACCACCTGACCGGGCTCCTCCTCCGATTCAACCATCAAGACCTCCTCCTCGACGTAGTCTTCAACCACCCACAAAAGGAAGTGCTGTTGGAAATAAATCTACAGCTGGTCCGACTCCTCGCAATACTGGAAAAAGAGACTCAGTCAAACCTAATGCTCGTGGTGCGAAGGCAGCGACGGGTAGCGGAACCAGTAGCAGCGCTCCTAAAGGAAAAGACCAGGATCAAGCGCCGAAAGATGGAGAGGCAAAGGAAGAGAGTGAAGAACGGACGGAGAACTTTGTCCCAGACTGCCGAGCTGATTTTGATTTGGTGGAAATGCTCGAGAGAGATATTCTGCAAAAGAATTTGAGTATCCACTGGGATGACATCGCTGATCTCGTTGATGCAAAGCAACTTCTGCAGGAAGCGGTCGTTCTGCCCATGCTTATGCCACAGTTCTTCACGGCAAGAATCTAATTTACCGTTTATGCGGCCATTTTGAAACGCGGAAAATTTATTTACTATTTTTGTCATTTTTTTCTTGTGATTTTGTGGTAATAACAGGGCATTCGACGCCCATGGAAAGGCGTGCTCATGGTTGGGCCTCCTGGAACTGGAAAAACGCTCCTGGCAAAAGCCGTAGCAACGGAATGCGGTACAACGTTCTTCAATGTCTCATCTTCAACACTTACATCGAAATATCGTGGAGAATCGGAAAAACTGGTCCGACTGCTCTTCGAGATGGCTCGATTCTACGCCCCGTCGACAATATTCATTGATGAGATTGACTCCCTTTGCTCGAGACGGGGCTCAGACACGGAACACGAGGCTTCGAGACGAGTCAAGTCCGAACTTCTGGTTCAGATGGATGGGATCAATTCCGTTGGGACTGGAAGTGATCTGAAAATGGTCATGGTACTCGCTGCTACTAACTTCCCGTGGGATATTGATGAAGCGCTGCGACGCCGGCTAGAGAAACGAATCTACATTCCACTCCCAAATTGTAAGCCATCTCATCAGGTTGTTAACTGTATAGAAGGAGTTAATTTTAAAGATTGTTTTCGGATTTTGTTTAGATGAAGGCCGTCAAAAACTCGTTGAAATTAATTTGCGTGAGGTGCAAACGGATGTTGATGTGAATACACGGGAAATTGCTAGGCAATTGGACGGATACTCTGGTGCTGATATCACGAGCGTCTGCAGGTAATGGAACAGCTTGCTTCCCATTTTGCAATGTCCTGATTTATAAATTCTAATGTTTCATTTTGCAGGGACGCATCCATGATGGCAATGCGTCGACGCGTAGCTGGGTTGAAACCAGAAGAAATTCGTTCCCTCCCGAAGGAAGAGCTGGATTTGCCTGTAACGAGGAAGGATTTCATAGAAGCCATCAAAAAATGCAATAAGAGCGTCAGCCAGGACGATCTTGAGAAATATGAAAAATGGATGGAGGAATTCGGGTCTTCCTAGTTCTGATGTCTAACCTAATTTTAACATTCCAGCAAGTACCTACAAACTTAACTCCGTCCATAATAGAACTGTGTCTTAAAAATAACGAGTTTTGAAATAGTAAGCATTTATTCACGAAAAGTAATTGTAAGTTCTTCAGTTTCACCATTCTTTTTAAGAAATTAACCTTTCATAACATTGTGTATTAAATCTCCAGGAATGAGTAATTAATATTCGTTGCTTCCCAGGAAAACGTCTAAAATTAATTGGAAGTAGGATAGTAGAAGTTTACTTACTCTGTTGCTTAGCAATTTGTTTCCGGATAGTCAAAGATTCCGGCTGCGATCGAAAGATGAGCAGGCAACTGACTCTTTTGGAAAAATTCTGATTGCTGCTGCTGCAGGCAGTAGAACTGAAACTGCTATAGGAATCAGACGTGAGTAGCGTTTCCTTAGATCGAGAATCGAAATCAGTATCCTAAGATATTCAAGTGTAGAAGAAATTCCGAGATGTGACAAGGCTTCCATCAGTAGCTTCTTTTTGCTTAATTTTTTCTAAAGCCAAGTTGTCATGAAGGTATTCAGAACCTCTCATGGTCATCATGCAAATCGAAACTCCCTACCTCCGTATGTCGAATGCCGCATCTCTCCAATCATTCGAACTCGATAAAATAAAAATTTCGATGTTCGAAGATTTGAATGGCAAGAACCGCACTTGAAACCAGGATTCGTTTGTATATTCGAATTTCGAAATCAAAGTTTAAATCATTCGAAATTTTAGCTGAAACAAGATCACAAATCGAACTATTCGAAATTCGAGTTCGAATTGAAATTTCACAATTCGTGTCATTCGATGCTCGATTTTAGGCAGTTTTTAATAACAATGAGTTTTACCCATATAGTACAGTCTAGAGCGGTCGCTGAATTCGTAGGGCCGGCCCACGTCGAAAAAGACGCTGAATTCGTAGGCCCGGTCGATGAATTCGTAGGCCAGTCGATGAATTCATAGGCCGGGCCTACGAATTCGTCGACCCGGTATGTTTCTTGGAGTTCGGGGAAACTTCCTACGAGGCGAATTTTGACTTAAATATCTAATTTTAAAGATATTGTTCGTAATTTTTGTCCGATGGGTTTTTTGAAAAACTGGATATTTTGCGAGTAATGCCCGAATGACTATTTTGAGGCTCATTTTTGGCGAAAATTCGTTAACATTATGTAGATGGAAGAACAGCGACCGGGCCTACGAATTCATCGACCTAGGGCTGTTTCAATACCTTTTCTCATAGATGGCCTCACAAATTGGGTCGATAGATTTAGCGACCTGGTACACGAATTCAGCGACCTGGGACGCTGTACTCGTCAGCCCAATCCTTACACAGATTCTGCGAGCGGTCTAGACTTATATACGGCATGCGAGTGAAATCCTTAATGCCGAGGCATGGGGATAGTGATTCTGCCTTATGGAGTTCTGCTGCATGGTACTGTGCTCTTCTAACCCATAAAAATATTTTTCTACCCCGTAAAAAACCGCCTTAAGAATGTTCCCCTAGCCCGTGAAATAATCTTCTGGAAAAATTCACCCCGTGAAGTATATTCTACCCCGTCGCTGGAGGTAATGGAGCCAAAAGGACTGTCCAGCGTGACTAGCAGCCCTGCTCCTAACCCTGCAACTCCAGTCACCTAGCCAAGACACCTAGGACTGCAAAATTCATTTTGACCAGCGAAAAAGTCGACGTCGAATTTACTCTACCCCAATATATCTACTATTCCAAATGGTAATTTACAGCCACAATAAATGTTCCTTGAATGTTTAATGCTTCTTATCGCTTATCGCGTGTAGAGCCATTGTCAATATTTGAAGTCCCATCGATCCGTTTCCCCATCATCGTCGTCCACCTTTTCTTCTTTTATTTTCCCAGTTCGGACTTTCCTTTCTCAGCTTTCACTTGCAAAAAAAAAAGTTAAGTACGTGCTCCAGATTCGCAAGCTGGGGTTGATGACTTCTCAGCCTCGAATGTAAATTTTTGGAACTGAGTTCTCAGTTGTTGCTTTGAGGTCTCCATGGGCATTGGAGCGAGTAAGTCCTTAGGAAATAGTGGTAGTCGAAATAGTAACCAGGAATTTAATTTATTTCGTACCTACTTTATACAAGGCGTTGGGATGAAAAGCAAGGATCCAGTTATAGAGAAGCAGGAGAGACGCGGGTCATTCTTGGACATGCGGGAGGAGGCAGGCGGGTCAGAGGTTGACGGCGAGCTTGTCTACCCCCCACTCCGACCACCCCCACTCCCATATTGGTACTGGTACCATGCATACACGCAGTTTATTGAAGATAACTCCGCAGCAGCCATCAAGTAAGTACCGCAGACTGGAGTGATAAGGGACAGTATTATTTTAGCAAGGTCATGAAGCGACGGAACGAAATCAAGCGCTTTCAGCATCCTAGCATACTGAAACCCTCTCGCGGATTTATTTAAATTGAATTTACCATAAAACATACTTTTCCTAGCCGGAAGAATTTTTTGAGCAAGAAAAAGTAAGCTTCGGGCTTCATTTGGCATGGTAAAGGTTCTTTCTTTTCGAATTTTATTTTGCTTGGGGAAATTCAAAATTTATGGGTCGGAAGGGGACTTCCCTTAGCCTGCGCCGCTGAAAACACTTAATTTGGTTCCGGAAATCGCTTCTCAGCCATGTTTATGTAAAGGGGGCTCCTTATACCCCAGTTCACTGTAATTTCCAGTGTTTTACGTATTTCTGGGTCAGTAAGAGCAGGGTGATGATTTTATGAGTCAGTTATGAAAATGAGTCCCTTGTTCTTCAAAACTTTCCTAATGCTTTTCGAGTTACTGACATTGGAGACAAGGAAAGTCAGAAGTTGATTTTGTTGTGCCCATGGCTATGTCCATGGTAACTCTATTCGTTTTCGTTTTCGTGACAGGAGTATGAGAAAGGGTCGACGACCGCAAGCGTATCCCCATGTGAAAGCTGTGTGCTATATTACTGGATTTTATTTTCTCCCTCTACTTTCTCCTTAACTTTATCCATAAATTCAAACCTTTGCCTTCCCCTACTCAAGTTCGGTATATTTTGACTTCCGAAAATCTTTTTCGTCAGTTTCCAGGGGAACTAAGCCTTCTGCTACTAATTTCTTGGCTCCCTGATTTTGATTTCCATTCTAATTATCCCAGTGTAGTTTTCCTGTTTTGCTGAAGAACAACGGTGAAAGCGAGAATAAATTGAAATTTTTCTGGTTGAAAAATTGGAAATTGAACATTTAACTGTGGCAAGTCTTTAACTGTTTCCAAAAAATTACTTTGAAAAAATGAGTTTCTTTGCAGCTGTTTTTGAACATTTTTTCTCGGACCCATTTTTCAAGTAAGTTCCTTTTAAAATCAGTTTCTCTACGTATTTTACTCGTATTGGAGGGATTACCCGTAATATGTACACCTCGGTAATTCCATTTTTTGGGTAGAAAAAAGTATACTTTTTCCAAAGACCGGTTTAGAAATGCTAAATTTCCAGAAACTGGAACAAAGGGGGTAAAGTTCTCGGAAAACTGGAAAGAGTGAGGACTGAATTTCAAATACTTTTTCTCGCGTGCAATCATGATTTTTCGTAACGTTAAAAAGTCGTGTTTTTTGTTGTGTTTTGAAGGAATGACAGGTGTGAGGTTGTTAACTTAGGTCACTAACCTATTTTGCACAAAGGGGTGCTTTCCTACTACTTTCTCCGTATACAAAGAAAATAAGTCGATCACGAGAGAAGAATGGAAAACAGGAAATGAAGCGAAAACCTCGATAACGCTATTTTATCAGAGAAAATTAATATAGAATGCAAATCAAGCTTCCGTGTTGTCTCCCTGCTGGGGTTGATTAATTTATTCATGGACTTGCTGTGCTGAATACTGGTACTGCCCCTTCAGTACACACTGTGTATCTCTCATCGTATTCCAATAGTACATTTGTGATTGAAGCTAATTCGCTTTCGTGACGACTCATTCAGATTTTGCCTGAAACAGTTAACTTTTGCATGCTGCATTCCAATTCTGTGGTTCAGGTCGAATCCATACGTTTTCCTAGCCTTTGGTAACGGCGACAGTATTGGGGAAAGTACGAGGCTGGTCCGATGACCCAGATTCCTTCACCTCTCTTTCCTTGCTTTCCAATTTCTCAGAGACGCTCAGAAAGTAAACATCCCCGATCCATTGTCTCTCTGACTAGAGTTCGGTTCAGTGAAAGTGGAGAAAGTTGAAGCTTGGATTCCGGCTTCAGTTTTCTATTGTCTGTTCTGAAAGTTAGAAAATGAGGCTCAAATTACCACCGATTTTAAATTGTAGGAAAGGAACGTAAGCTGATTTTTTTTTTCATTTTTGAGCTTTGAATTAGAATTGCAAACAGTTGTGTAACTGCGTAAACAAAAATAAGAATTTCTCTTAAAAGCGAAGAAATGCAAAACCTAATCATTTATAAAAAAAAGTGAATACTCATAGAAAAAATTCACTGAAACGGAACAAAAAATCAAAATTACAAAGGACAGAGCGAAGATACTTGAATCCTAAGTTTTTCGATTCAAAAATTCTGGAATGAGTGCAACAGTAATTTTTGTATAAAAACAAGAAAAAAAGTTAAAACTAAAAAGAGAAGATTCATTTATAACAATTTTTTTAAACGTTAATTCGATGTAAAAATTGCAAGCATTATTTCTTATGGCTATGTGGCGGAGTGGGGGGAGGGGAGATTAGCTGGGGTATTTACAAAATTGATTTTTTTCAAAATCCTTCATGAATTTCTATGGTTCTTCATTGGATATTTCACTGCATTCAAGGCATTCGCTATTTATAACCCTCCTACTCTCAGCTTGCCCAATGTCCACGTCAATTGCTCCACTTTTTTCCATAATTGGGTCAGGATTTTGGAAATTCTTTCCAACTGGGTCAAGAGCGAAGAGCTAATTTCAGAAATGAACCTGGGAAAGTTTCTCAAAGTCAAATTTCGCAAATTGCAAAAATATCGAGTGTATGAATTTATGGGGAAAGTTTTGGCTTCGCGAATCGCAAACTTCTGCGATAATAAAGCAGAAAACTGGGAAACCTGCAAAAAAAGTTGGCAAGTCTAATTTTCATGGTCAGTCGAGGCGACGCTCCATTTCCAAAGACTACAATTTCATAAATCTATCAAAATTAGAAAATAACCGATTCCTTAATTCAAAAAAAAATTATAATTGCATTCATATTTTTTTTTCAGCCCACCAACCCCTCCACCGCGACAAATCCAGGGTCCACGTCATCCGTTCTCGACAATGGCTCGCATGATGGACTCCCTGACCACAGACACGGATCACAATGCCCGCCCATTTCCTCCGCCCGCTGGCTACAACAACAATAGGAAACAAGGGAACAAGCCCATAGGACCTGTGCGACCAAGAATTCAAAATACCGGATTTTCTAGCCCCAATCCCATTCTCAACAACGTGAACAACAATGGCGATGGGAAGACCCTAGCTCAGCGCAGTGATGATTCATGGAAGGCTTCACTTCGAAAACGGGACCCTGAAATCCAGCCTAGCCTGCCCTCATTGCGGACGAGGTCAAATTCACAGAGTAATCCTGGCTCTGGGAGCAGTACTGAAGGTGGTGCGAAAAAAACACGATCCATTGATCCCATTCCTAAATTACCGGCTGAGAGGGAGTCTGTCACTGGAGGGGGTGCAGGTGAAGGGAGGAGAACGTCAAGGGCCCTTTGGAGGCTACCAAATCGTAGAGCTTCGGATCTGATTCGGAATCATCGACAGCTTCCCAGTGGGAACACTAAAACTGCTTTGATGAAATCACTTCCAAGGGCAAAGTCTGATGGTGAAGTGGGTCAACAAATATTTTTCTTCCGCTCACAGATGTTCATTTTCGTTGAAAAATATTCTGATCTTTAGCTTTCAGGTGAAGATGAGCATCAGCAGGGGTCATCCACGACTGGTCGAGGGGAAGACCGTGTTTTTTCAGGGGTTGGCTGGGAGAGTCATTTGGTGGACATGCTTGAGCGTGATATCCTGCAGAGGAACCTCAATATCCCCTGGAAGGACATCGCTGGTCTCCATGAAGCAAAAGCTCTTCTGCAGGAAGCTGTCGTCCTCCCACTCATCATGCCCGAATTTTTCAAGGTAAACGAAATAGAAATTATAATGAAAAAGAAGGAAGAAAACAAAAATGCGAATGTTGATTTAGCGAATTGACAGAAACAACTCCATTCGGTCAACCGCCATTCAAACGCATTTGAAGCCTTTGGATCTAATTTCAATGCATTTCATTTTCCGAGGCTTAGAATTTCAAAAATTCTCAAACCGTCAAATTTTGGAATTCGAAATTTTCAGATTCGAAGGTTACTGGGTTTTGGAATTTTCCGGCTTCTTCTTGGAAAAGCTTTTGATACTTCAGATTTTTTTGAATTTTGATTTTACTTACTTTTAATTTTTAAATCCAAATTTTCGAACTTACAAATTCAGATTTTCGATTTTTCGTTTCGTTTTGAAGCCCTCTTTGGTTTCTCGAATTTTCGAAATTCGAGTTTCTGACTTTTCTAATTTTTGCATTATCCTTGAATTAAAATTTTGGCATTTTCGATTCGAAATTCCGAATTCTGTTTCATGAACTCGAATTCGTTTCAAAACCTCACAGAAAAGGACAGACTTGGTCTTGAGCCATCAGCCATCTTGAACTAAAATTCCAAACTTGAAAGCTATTTTTCATGGGCTTTGAATTTTTCTAGGGAATTCGTCGTCCTTGGAAAGGCGTCCTCATGTTTGGACCCCCTGGGACAGGAAAAACGCTCCTGGCTAAAGCCGTGGCAACAGAATGTGGCACAACTTTTTTTAACATATCCTCATCAACGCTTACATCGAAATACCGCGGAGAATCCGAGAAACTAGTTCGACTACTTTTTGAAATGGCTCGATTCTACGCTCCTACGACGATTTTTATTGACGAAGTTGATTCCCTATGTTCCGTACGTGGGACGGACTCAGAGCACGAAGCCTCACGAAGGTTCAAGGCTGAACTCCTCATACAAATGGACGGACTCGGGTCGGGTGATGGATCAGGGAAGCCTGTCATGGTCCTGGCAGCAACCAATCATCCTTGGGACATCGATGAAGCATTTAGACGAAGATTTGAAAAACGGATTTACATACCTCTGCCAACTGGTAAGGAAATTCTCTTCATCCAAATCCAATCCCTGATTTTTTTACGTTTTCCAGCGGAAGCTCGCGAGTCGCTCCTCAAACTCTGCTTGACTGACGTTAGACTTGAAGAAGAAATTAAGTTAAGGGAAATTTCTAAAAAACTGAATGGATATTCTGGGGCTGATGTCACAAGCGTATGTCGGGACTCGGCTATGATGTCAATGAGAAGGAAAATTAACGGGAGGACGCCTGAAGAAATCAAGGAAATGAAGAGGGAGGATGTGGATCAACCAATCACAGCCAAGGATTTTGACGAGGCTATAAGCCGGTGCAAGCGGAGCGTCTCGGACGCCGATATCAAAAGATACGAGAAATGGCTTAAAAACTATGGATCACAGTAGGAGAATTTAGTCTGAGCTAAAGTTATATTAAAATTCGAAACAAGACTTTCAATAATTTGTATTTATTTACCTCTTAGAATGGGGTTCTGGTCAGCAGGGTCAAGAGTGATTTGTTTGGCAGTAGTTGAGCAAGGAAGGGTTCAACGGAATTTAATATTATTGTAGAGGAAAAAGAAAAACTGGATTAATTTGATTTTTTAGATTGAGGTTTGGCTGTTCCTTTGAGTCTCCAGGCGGATACGAGTTGCGACGCGAAGTAAATCGAGAATCCATGAATCTGGAGAGCAACGAAGAGAAAGGCGTACCACAGTAACGAGTACGGGTAGCCCTGTAAACAGTCACAATTTTAGTAAAAGAAACGCAACTCCACAGTGTGTCACCTTACCTGCCACGTCTGTATATTCTTGGTTTCTCGAGTATTGACGAAAGTCCAGACATCTGAGAAGTAGACAAAGAACCCTAGGAGAACAGGAACGATCCCATTGGCAATAGTTCCGCCGATATAAACTTGAAGATACTGGACATTGTTCTTTCGTATGGAGGAAAGACCTATGAAAGCAACTGCTAAACTAATGCACCACCAGTATTCCCAAACTAGAGGCTAAAAATACCAGAAAATGATTACAATCAGCTGTTACTAGCTTATTAGTAATACCTTTGGTACTTCTAATTCCTCGATTTCTAAGACAAAGATATCCAGTCTATCCAGTAGAAGTGGTGATAGTTTGAATAGCATCAAGAAGAATAGTAGGATGTGAAAGAAGATACAGGTCTTCAGTCGGGACTTGTTCACTGCGCTGAAAAATCAAAACAAAACTTCAGTTGTCATACATCCAGTGAATGCTTAATCAATACCGGATCCAGAAAAATCACTGTAAGAGACCATATGGTTACTTAGAGCGACCCAAGCGAGCTCTTTGCCATTTTACCTGAGATGATATTGATTAGCCACGCGCTGTCGGTGCATGAAATCTGTCCCATCTGTTCCGTCAATCATTGCTCCACCACGAGACGCCATTTTCCCCTGTTGTCCAGCACAGATCCAGTACTCCACGTAGATGTAAAAACGTACCGAAACTGAAGAAACTGTTTTTTTTTAACTGTGCGATTAGGCAACTGGAATTCGAACTCGTCTATACCCTCTTTTGTTTTTTTTTGCAGATTGCAAAAAAGATCAGAAAGAATTCCTTCTCGTCTCTCTGGTTTTCTGCTCCCGGGCGGCAGCCAATCAGTGACACACGTTGGCAAAAATCCTATTTTCAGGCTCTCGCAGGAGAATGACAGTTTTCAGGCGTCATTTCCTAATCTCAATTCAAAGCAAAAAAGATCAAAATTGAATATTGTCTTTCGCAAGATGATTAAAATCAATCTTAATTCTTTTTTTTACCTGCTGTTCCGTTTGTTTTGACTTCATAAAAGCAGTTGTTGAATCTCTGGCCGCTACATGGCGCAGTTGGTGCATAAGAAAATGGGTACCAAACTGTCTGCCTCGAAGCCCTTTTTCTCGTGCAAAAAATAAATCCATCAAACAATAGAACAAAGGAACTATAACAAAGGGTGATAAAAAGACGTACGCCTTCCGAAGGAACAGAAATTCGCAGGAAGGTATGAACGAGAATTGGATTGCTTCTTCAAAACTTCCTTCGGCTGCGTTGTAGTTTGGAAACACGCATTTTTTCTAATAAAAGCTGTTGTCTGTGGCGTAACAAAGGGCTTCTCCTAAAACAAAAGCACACTAAATCACGGGAAATGTGTTCAAAGATGCGAATCGCAAGATTCGTTTTAAAATTGAGAATCATGTTCTGACCCCCGGATGAATCAAGACAATCCGAAATAATGTAAACAAAACAGTCAACAGTGCAAATCTCACAGCAAGTCGTGTGTCGTCTCTTGTTCTGCTTCCGCTTTTGTGCTGACAAAAAAGTACAACAATGAATAACTTGACCTCTGGGTCAAAATCAGAATTTTCATCTGCGACTCGAAGACCGGAAAAGGGATGTAAAAAATGTTTAGAAAACCAGCTTCTGATTTCTTCCTTTTGTTCTTCTGAACGAATCTTTTTGAATTTTGAATTTTCGCGCCCTTTTTGATGGCGTCTTTTCCGGAGCGCAAAAATTCAAATTATAAAAAACGATTTAAAATATATATTTTTTTCTTTCCAACTAGAAAATCATCATGATTTTATACATGATTTTCATGGTGTATGTATTGTATCGCTTAACTTATCACCTCTCGATTCGAAAAACATTCAGTCACAGAAAAAAAAATCAAAAAATCAGAGATTCTGTTGTTTTCCAAGTGCAGTAGTTTTTTTCTGATTTTTCGGCGTTCGTCAAGAGTCTCATCATGTCATTTTCATTTAATTTCCTAGTTGTTTCCAGGATACTGGTTGTTTCCAATTCTTGAGATTTGAGAACAATAATAGAACCCTGACGGCGTCATTTGTCTTCTTCTGTAAAGTGGGAATGTGATCTTCTAATGGATTCAAGTGAATTTGGAAATGAGAACAACGGCTGTGACCGCAGGAGCTTAGGAGACATGACAGGAAGTTGAAATTGATTCATTTGTTTCGGTAAGCCAAGATTTTAATTTCTAATTTCAAGTTTTCGAAAAAACATAATTTTTGGTGGGTAAAATAGCCGGTCCCGGCCTAGTGATTCTAATTTTTCAGCTGCAATAGTGGTTATTTCATGAAAACGTGTCTGTTTTCCATGTGCCATGGCCACTGATGTTGAAATCCCTCTTTTCATTCTCTACTGCTGGCTACGCTGCTTTGCCTCAGTTCGTTTCTATTATTTTTGCTGAGGGTTCTTTAAATGCCTTTGGAAGAGACGTAGAACGAGAACCTCGTTTTTATCATTTTGACGAAGGAAGGGAAGGAACTTTTTTTTTTTTTCGTGATCCCATCAACCCATCCATTTTCAATAGAAATGACTGTGACGCTCTACGTCCCGCAACTCCAGTCCCCCTCCGCCACCACTCATTTCTAATCAGTCCTAAACTAGTTCCCTTTCTCACGAAAAATAATTTACCCGCTCTTTTCTTTCAACCCACCCACTAAACTTGACTTGAGTTTGGGCTGACCGTCCCTTCTGGCACGAGGACTTTTCTGACCTCGTCAGCAGGGTCAGGTCACTTGACATGTCATCCATCTCTACCTACTCTACAGAGTCAGTCTCCTTCTGTTTGTATCCATAGGAGAAACTCACTGTGTATTCTTCCTACTCGTACTTCTCTCTGTATACCGAAGCAGAGAGCTCACGAAAATGAAATGCAATGCTTTCAAATGGGTAACAGCGGAGGGATACATAGGCCGAGAACAGGAATATTGAGCTTTTTACTCTCTACCTTTACCATATGCAGGGCCGATATGTAGGCAACAAAGGAGGAGGAGGAGGCATGTTGAGGTTGAGGTCCACTTGGCCCGGTCCGTGGCGTTTTTCACGAATTTTCGTTAAATTCAATTTCGGGAGGTTTCGAAAAAAGTGTAATTTGTAGACGTGTATGTGCTAACCTACCGAATTGGGTTTTTTAGAAAGCCGCTATTTCTGTTGCGACAAAGTGTATGTTGCGGTAAAAAGGCACGAGGTGTTTACAGCTCTGAACAATTTCACGACAGAATAAAACTTTCCACTTTTTCTTAGAAAAGATATATTCATACCGAATCAAAAAGCAAGTTAAAGAAAGAGAAGGCAAGTCCAATGCGGTCCGAATTTGTCTGAAAACTGGTTAGGCAGGTAGCACTAACCAATAATTCATCTCTTATATTGATCGAAAGTGGGCACTCGCATCTGTGACTTACCGGCAATCGCTAAAGGTCAATGAGTTGACCTCGTGGGACTGAACAAACGATACGTCAATCGAAAAAGCGCGATCCCTTGATTCTAAAAAGCTGCCATATCGTTTGTTCGGTTACACGAGATCATCTGATTCATCTGTAACAACCCCAGATCACAATTATGGGTGCCCCACTCTTACGCTGTCCGACTAAAAACGTGGCTATTAGAAGTTCTTTTTTCTTCAGCCTGAAGTTTGCGGGCCTCTGGCGTCAATGTTGCCGGTAGAGTCAAGTCAAGTACTACTATATATATTTCTATATAATCAGGATACCAAGACCTTTCGATTGTGATATTGCTTGCTCAATTTCATGAGGTCAGCTGATTGACCTCTAGTGACCCCTGGAGGTCACTAGATGTGAATGCCAGATTCCAGACCAAAGTTGAAGCACAGGGTGAGTACTACTTAGCTGACCACAGGCGCCCTTTGTGACTTGCCTTCTCCTTTTCCTTTTGCTTTGCCATAGGTATATAAATCAAAACATGTTTTGTAACGTACTCAAACTTTGGGATGTCACAAACATAAAGCGCGTTTCGGCCCTGTGCCCATGTTTCCCCTTATCATGTGAAGCAGAGTACTTTAGCATTGCCGTCTACTAAACTAAGAGCACGACTACTTTTGCTTGAGCCATTCCCTCTGTAGAACTGCTATGCTGTAGAAAAGTATGTGTACGAGTGGATCCTTTTTTGCCGTATGAAAATGCTTTGGTTCGTTTACCAGGCAGAGAGGCAAAGGCATAGCCTTTTCGAGCCCAACTTGAGAATTCCCTTCTTCAACTTCTCTGAGTTGAGTTTCCTTTTGGGAAGAAAATAATTTTAGGTATACACTCATAGTCCGTCGGCCGACTGACTCAACTCCCTGCTTTGGAACATTCTTTTTTATCATTTTTCAAGAAATCAACAGACAACATCGGCTCACTTTTCATAATTATTCAACAAAAGTCCTCTCACACCTACACTTAATTAAAATTACATAGGACAGGGATTCCCAGGACTGGAGTCCTCATTTTAAAACAAAGAAAACAAGTGAGTGAAAGTTAAGTTCAGTGCTTTTGTCTAAAAGAAGGAATCCTTCAGATTGTTGTCTCATCTGTCAATAATGGAAGTGTAGTGACTGGGGATTTGATCCAGCTCAATTTTATTCTTAGGTTGACTGGAGTTGACATGGACATGGAGATCTAGTACCACTGTTATGAATGTTTGAGAATGATGGCAACGGCTCAGGCGGAGACGCCGAACCATTTGTACCAACAATCAACTACGGACATGAACAACTCACAGCAGCCATCTCAACAATCGATACCCGCTCCGTCTCCATATCCACCACCCAGTTACTCATCACAGCCTCCAATGAGGTTCCCAGGTAAATTCTTGATATATTTAAACCCCAAGATTTACCTTCTATTTCAGTTTTACGCTCAAAATTAATCTTGGTTCTCAATTCTAATGGCTATTTTCTTGGTGTTTTATAGGAAAACCAGTGCCGAGCAATGGTGGTCCACCAGCGAGTCAGTCAGGCAGTGGTCCACCCCCAGGACAGTACCCTCCGCCCCAGCAGCATCAACCAATGAACAGTGGTCCACCGCCTGGGCATAATATGAGACCTTACCATGGGAGTAGTGGTCCGCCGCATCAGAACTCAATGCCACATCATGGTGGACCTCCACAAGCGCCTTCCGGCCCAACACCAACACTTAACCAACTCCTTCAGTCATCAGGTAGTGGAAGTACTATGGGGAATGGACAGGCTAGTAGTGGGAACAATGTGAACAATGGGAGTAGTGGTGGTGCTAATAGTGGTAGTGGTACGGGTCCTGGTGGACACCCCAGGTATCCACCAGGCTATGAGAACTCCTATCCAGGTCCTCATCCTATCAAGACTGATCCTCAGCAACAACAATATCCTCCACCACCTCCTCCAGGATGGCCACCTGCTCAACAGGCAGACACCAGGCAAGGACCACCACCACCACCACCCCATGTCAACAATTACCATCCTCCGCCTCAGCACATCCTCGACCAACAGCAGTCTATGTACAGACAGGTACGTACCCTCCATTTTTACTTTGAAAAAGCCGTGATCATTATTTTCATTTCTTTTTTATATTTAATACATAGTTATTTTAATTCTATATTTTTTATTCTGTTTGTTTCTGTATTCGCGTTTTTTACTTATAAATCAGATTTTGAATCCCTTCACTCGATCCAACGGTTTCTCGGGTCCTAATCACCTGTTTCTGACTCTGACGTGATAAATGTCAAAAAGGGCCTCAAACAAAGTTTTGTTGATAGACCGGAA
This sequence comes from Brachystomella parvula, assembly GCA_019776545.1. Taxonomy (NCBI): domain Eukaryota; kingdom Metazoa; phylum Arthropoda; class Collembola; order Poduromorpha; family Brachystomellidae; genus Brachystomella; species Brachystomella parvula. The sequence continues at coordinate 23,741 of JABASM010000389.1, forward strand.
TGAGGAAATAAAAGAGAAGGAAAATAAAAATAAAAGCATGAGTAGCACGTGGTGATTCCTTTTCGGTTGTAAGTGGTTCTTTGGGTATAATTTTTTCCAGGGTGGTTTGGAGATAGTTGATAGCCCTTTTGACTATGACTATAGAGACATAGACAGTAATATTGAAATGGGGCAAACAGCCTCGAACCGCGGATCAATAAATAATCCCAACTCTTCCAAATAAATTAATCTGGAATGTTTATTAATAATTTTCTACCAATTAATCCGTTTACAAGACTTATG
>JABASM010000390.1:0-24010 GCA_019776545.1 Brachystomella parvula
GGAAAAACGGTTTTCACCAATGGATTCTACACTAAAAACTAAGTTAAGAACACATGTTTTCTTTTCAAGTTGTATGATGAACCTTTCCTAATGTTATTGTGGCGGGATCCTTTCAGACAAAATTTCCTCCTAGTAGAACCCTTTTTAGTCTGAAAAAGTAGGCTGGCATATTTTCGTGTTTCGCTGGATTTTAAGGGCTCAAGTGCTTCGGGAAAAATTGCTTTATAGAAAACTGAGTGTACATGCAAGGAATGATATACCTTACATATAATTCGTGCCTGAAAACCCTTAATTCTTTAAACTAATTCCGTTGAACATATTTGCTTGCTCTTTTTACTTGTTTTTGTGCCTTCCCCTATCTGTCCCTTCTCACTCCGCCCCACGGTCTTTTTTGTAAATTTTATGTTTGTAAAATTATTTTCCCCAGGCCTCGCAAGTCAAAACCGCCGGTCAATTTCGACAATAGAAGCTTTGTTTTTTTTTTCAGAAAATATTTCTTGAAAACTTTTAGTGAAAGTGGAGCTACATCGCTACCACTGGTCGTAATTTCTCGTAAGTGAAAGTGGAGAAAGCGGTAAGTCTATGAAGGCTTTTTTAATTGAAATGGTTATGAGGAAATTATGAACAAAATTTGGTGGTGTTGCAGTCAGCGAATCTAAGTTGTTAATTTGTTAATGATCTCAGAAAGGAAGCGAGCAGTTGCGAACTTCACCACCTACACCGATTTATTTAGGTGGCATATGTGAGGGAGTAAATTATTATGTTATCTTGTGCCTCGGTCCACTCAAGAGTCTTTACGGAGAAAGTGTAGGTGGAGAAGTGCAATTTAGATCGGAAGATGATCAGAAAATATTATTTCAATCTGCCAAATACACTCTGGATCCTTTCTCGGAGATGAATAGAGACCATTGAGATCCCTGGCATAATTTGAAGTGAAGTAAATTAAAGCGATTAAACTGTCGAGCTTTATGGAATCCAGCTCAATCCTCGCCTCCATCTCAACCAGGCATGAAGCGTTTAACTTAAAAAAACAGATGGGTGCCGACAGCTAATTTTTTAATATAGCTGGCGTCGGCAACTCCTTCTGGAAATTTTAAATCTAAATTATCATCAGGACAAGCGAAACAGATAGGATGCAGGAACGAGCTTAAAGAACGATCATGTCATCATCTTGAAAAATCTGAAGCCTCTTGGGATCGGGAAGAAAAGTGATGCTGAGAAAACAAAATTTATTGGAGTGCATTTTTATTAAAAAAAATTGAAATTATGCAACGGCTGATTTTTTTTTGGCAAAAATGAAAACATGAGTAATGGTATTTATTTTGAGAAGCGACGCTTTAGCGCTGGCATGACCAAAAATGTCTTAAAATGTTACACTCCCTTTTAATAAATTAATTTCAAGAAACATTTAAACAACCATTAAGCCAATTCCGCAGAAATGAATAAATTCATAAGCTGAACTGCATTTTGCATTTTATTTTAATTCAAATATATAAAATGAAATAATACAGAAGACTGGAATAGTCAGGCCCACAAAGGCGGAAGAGAACATTTTTTTGTTAAAGCATTTTGCAATCGCAAAATTTTGAACGGCCCAATGCTGATTTTTTTGCCAAAAAATAGCCGGGCAAGAAAAAATAATTTGAGCAAACTACACAATTTCTAAGTTTCTTTTCGAAATCTTATTTGATGACTTGTGGGAAATAAAAGGTTTTAAAAAACTGATTTGCGAAAAACAAAGTTTGAAAAAAAGGAAATCTAGAAAAAAAAGATTTTAAACAATATTGTTATAATATTTTTGTTTTCAATCTCGAAAAATAAATTAAAGAAAATTTGACTACGGAAATTCCCAAAGATGCCTTGATAAAGTACACGTACTGTTTTTCGTCGGTGAACATTGTATTAATTTTTGAGTGGTTAAAATGCAAGGACAAACTTGCACAGGATTTAAAGTTCCGATAAAAATTAGACTCAATTTTGTTTGAATGCTTTTAATTTTTTTTGAAGATCTGTATGCCTGAGTTTTAAGTATACATTATGGACCTGGAAAATTGAGCCACACCTCCCTGATTATAAATCGGAAGGAATAAGATTTTTCTTTTGTTCAGAATCGTGGGATGAAAAACTCGGAACTGTGATTTAAAGTTCTCTAGATCCTGAGTCGTAAAATCAACCTGTGGATCCACTCCTTATGAGTAGTTTTGAGTGATTCCTCTGATTTAATTCCTCTCCCCTCCAAAGCACTCCAGAGGTACGTATATGTGAGGCTCCCGTTCCCACGTTGGTCATGTACTCGGAAGGTGGAAGTAAAAAGGGTCTCATTGTTCTCATCTCTTCCCCTTTTACATCCGAAAGTGAGAGTAAAGGAATTCGGATGCTGTGGAGAAAAGATCCCTGGCTACCCGCATTCAGAAATTCGGATTTGCAAAAAATATGTTTTCCCACGTCTCTCTCCCTTTGCTCCCCCTCCTCCCGCTTTTGTCCTCCCTGTGTGAACTTTTCAGTTCCATTGAATCTTGGAAACAATTACTAGAGATTCAAACTCACTTCTCAGAGTCCTTAATAATGACCTTCTTTTATTCTTTTTGATCGAGAAAACCATATTTGAGGAGAAACTGTGGAGGATCAGGATCAAGGAAGAAAAGAGAAAGAAATCTCGGACACCCCCTCCATTACACTCAAAAACAGAGATGAGATAACTGCAGTCTATTGACATACGAAATCCCACTTAATAATATGCTTCTTACCAGGTGAAGTTAATCGGTGGGAACCGAAATATTGCCCAAATCTCACCTTTTGGACTCAAAATATTTTCGGAAATAAATTGCAATTAGCAAAAAGTCAAAACGGGAAAATTTACTGTGAGGAACGCAAAATCTCTTTTCTGCAAAAATTGCCTCATCACGCCCAGGATTCCAAAATTATTTTCACCAAGCTTACAGGTAATTTTTATTAAAAAAATTATTTTCTTGCAAAATATTCTGTATGCATCTTTTGGTTTCCTGTTTTTTTTTAAAGTTTTTATTCAGATAACAGTTTTTTTTACAAATTTTCCACAGCCATCAAAAATGTGTTTGGGTAGTTTCAAAATTCCGACATTTTCCAATAGGGGTCAAGTTTTCGAACTGTTAACATCCCACATTGGTCATCATCCTCCTGTGACCCTCTTTTTTTTTTGGCTGGAGCTCAAAATGGGATCTTTTCAGCTTTCTGTCGAATATTTTCTACTAGTAAATTAAAATGGGAGTGCGAAGCTGGAAATTACAAAACTGAAAGATTTTTTTTCTGAAGAAAATTGAAAAAAAATTTTTTTTTGTTGTGCTTGGAATAAAGTTCGCTCTTAGTAAAAACTCCCTCCATTTTTCCGAAAAAGCGGTCGTGAGCCCCTGAAAAACGGAAGGAAGCGTAGGGACGGTTCCTGTTTGGGTTCCTCCTGCCAAGTACCTGTTCATAACGTTGAAAAAGGTGGGTGAGAATTTTTTGGGGGATTGAAAGTAGGAGGGAGATTCTCCAATTCTCATCTTCATAATTCCAAATGATCTGTGAGAAAAAAATTCCCATGGTGGTGGTGGTGGGGTCCTTAGAGGAGCAGATTGAGTGAAGATGAGATGCAGCAGGAGCAGAAATGAAGGAGTTGAGGGTGGCTCACGCTCGTCAGGACTCACTTCCTTTCTGATCTTCCTTTCGCCAAGAAAATCCTGGTCCATTATCATCCCTACTCTCCAGTGAATCAGTCGAAGAGTTTTTGGAAAGAAAGCTTTCCCTTTCTATTGTGCCAAATAAACTGAAGAGGTGAGAAGGAGCTTCAAAATCGTGCCTTTTAACTCTAAGTTCTTTGAGACTGAATTTTCTCTGCCTTTTTCTGTAAAATAAGAAGAAGCCTTCAAAAATTCATTTGATTTCTTTGTCATCGGGGCTCAATTAAAGGTCAGTGACTTAATCTTATTTTTGTATGGACCCGATAAATATTTAAATCCGGCTTTTCTCTGCGATTTTATTTTTTATTTTTTTCTGAACGGAGTTAAAATGGAATAAGAAAATACCTCATAACTCCTACACCTCATCCGCCTACACCGTTCAGCTTAATAAATGTGGTCGAGGCTTTCCCTGTCCCACGCACTGAGCTTAAGTTTAACCAGCCGCTTCTTCCCATCCTTCCTCTCTAGTGGATCATTATCATTTACAGTCAATGAATTGTTCAAAATGGTTCACTGCCAATTTAGCTCATCAAGTTTTTAAAGGGATCCCTTTAAAGAAAATTAAAGTAAAAAAGGATTTCATCCTTCCCAAAAATTTTTAAAAAAAAATTTAGATTCAATTTTAAGCATTTTAAATTTTTAATCTGTACTAATAATTTTTAATTTCATTCTTTTTAAAATTGTGATGCTTCTGAGCTCTCTGTGACTGGTTGACTCTGCCGACTTTATTTTTAAGAAATGTGTGGACTGTATTTCCTCCTACTGAACTCGACATGGCAGATTTATAAACTAAACAATTTTTCACTCTCTTATTTAAAATCTACTACGCTTTTTTTTTCTGATATAGGCTTAGCGTAGGAAGAAATTGTAAATAGCGGGTTTCACTTGTACGTTTTTTTTAGGTGGGGTGCGGTGAGTGAGTGGTCCAGATTTTGGATATGTGAAAAAATTCTTGAGCCCATTTTTGGTGTTTGGATTTCCATAAATTGTTTCCTTGGCTCACTATCAACTCAACCGAGTCATTGTTGAGGGTGGCATCCTCATTTTTGGTCGTATTTAACACAGATCCTTCCCATATTTAGACCCACTGTCATTGGGATGTCTCATTAAAAGGTTATAAACGAATTTGGTGACAAACGTGAGCAGTCGTCAAACATGCTCAAGGGCAAAGTTTCGATAAATGATTTACATGAATTTATGCGTCATACTTTTTTTCACTTGCATCGAGAGAAGCTATTTATTTTATTATTTTTGCTTTCCTCATTTTCCTAGAAGTGTAGAACAAAGCATTAAAACGATCGAAGCAAATTAGAAAAAAAATGTTTAATTTTTTTGAAGTGGTTTAAGATGTAACGATGGCATAGCATTAATTACATTTTTCAGAATGCAAAAAAAGTAGGCGTGGTAGTAGGAGTCGATGGCTAAACTTGTTGTTCCATATTTCATAAATCTTTGATTTTTATTGGGAATGAATGGGTGGCGATGATGACGGATCCGGCAATTTGTATTGCTGTTCATCATTTTCATCAGTTCTACTTTCCGCCTATTCGTCGATTTACTGAATTTTTCTTTTGATTACTATGTGGGACTGAGTGGTTGAGGTTTGAGGCTGGCCGATGCTGGATTCCGCTAAGAAGGGAACGTTGTAAACTGCAATACCTCGAATTTGAAGATTTTCACTAATGTCACCTCCAAATGGCAAAAAAATAAGAACGCTCGACTCAGATTTTGGTTTTGGGAAGTTATAAAGCGAGGTTCTTTTTTTGGCCGTTTCGAAAATGATTTCGGGATTTAACATTCAAAAACTAGAATTTCAAAGCGAGTCAGTAAACATAGTGTGAATTTCGGCTTGAGCAAAAATAAATTTGACCAAAATCCCGTAGGGCTAATTTTGAGGCAGCATTCGTAGATGAATGACAGTTTCAAATTGTCAAGTTTGATTTCATATGTTTGAGTTTTTGAAAAAATCAATGTTTTTAACTATATATCTCTTAGAAGATTATTGCGAGTTTAATCCCACACGGATTTTTCGAGATCCAAAAAAATGTAGGGCGTCCGACTAATATTTCGAAAAATTCAAAATTTGCGTCGAGTGGAATGAAGAATCCTTTTCTCTCGTCGGTTAGAGACCGAAACAAAAATCTCTGAATTCGAGGTGTTGCATGTGTAGACGTTCCCTTGTAAGGAACAATTTTGAGATATTTTCCAGTTTTAATAGATTTTGATTGATAAATTCATTTCCTAAAGTCCGTTGGGGTTATGTTTTTGTTTTCTGGAAAAATTGATAGGAACACACGTGAGCTTCTCATTGTTGAGTTGACAGAACAGAGATTGATGTTAAATTACTGAGTGAGTGATTGCAATTCGGAATCGAACTCCTGGTCACTCGTTCTCTTCGAGTTTTGGATCCTGGATACAAAAAAGTCATCCTCAAGCATATTTCTACTTCGTGTTGATTTGTTTTTTTTTTTTTTTCTTTTTGAGAAAGAGACGGATCTTCCTTCTCCAGTCTTTTCTTCTCTCGTTTGTCTGCCTCTCAGCATTGAATCAAGATTAAAAAGTCTTTCCTCTCTACCGTGCCAGGATAAAAAAAGTGGTTTACAAACTGATTATGTAGACTAAAGAATGTTGCTCCCGGTACAGCAGGTATTTAGGCAAGGACGTAGAGTTGACCTTTGGGTGAGGCTGGTGTGGAGCCTGTGGGCTTTTGGCAATTAAGCCACTACTTCCCACCCTCGCATCTCAAGATTCTTTCAAGGACCCACTACTTGGTCTTCATCAGGGTACATCCTACTATACACAAGGATCATCACAACTACCAACATCACTACTGTGAAAGTTGGATTTCTTCTTTTCTTCACTTCGTTTCTACTAGTTTTCATGAACCACCCGCACCTCCCTCGGCATTCCTTCATCTTTCTTTTATTAACACGCAATGGATGAGCAGGGAAGATGAAGTGTCGTTTTTAATGGCAGACTCATCGTAAATTCGGACAGCCTGTCAACTACTACTGCGGAAATCCTTGAATCTGGCTTCCGTAAATTCGCAATTCTTTGTGGCGTGGGAAAAGTTAAAAAATTTTCTTTTTTAAGGCGAAATTACTTTTTTTTTCGTAATATTCGGCGTTTTAGGATTAGGAAAACAAAGCTTGCTTTTCGCCATTCTTTTATTAATTTGTGCTGCTTTCTCCCAATTCCACGAGAAATTCTAATTCTGACACCGTAATTCTTCTAATTCGGAACAGGGCGTCTATATCGGAATGAAATTTTGAAAATTTTGAAAATGAGCAAGAAGTGCACGCAAATCTATGTATAGTTTTCGCAATGTGCGCAGAAAAGGTTGCTGGCTTGTAACAGGAAACGATGGAAATTTTTATGCACGTTCCGTTTGTTTTCTAACTTCTCAAAGTTTTGTTCCGATTTACATCCCCTGTTCCGAATTAGAAGACATTACGGTAGTATCGAGGTGATTTTTTCCGCACACCAACAACCTGCCGTGTTAGTTTTTCTTAAGCAGCAGAATTATGATTATGAAAGAGATTTATGAAAATTTGGGCCAGATCTTTGTGCGTATTCGAGAAGTCGGTAGATCGGTTCAGAAAAATTAATTACCAAAAAATTTTAATTTTAGGTTTAACTGCTCCCTTTTACATCGTGGTATAGACTATAAAAATAGCCACGCCTTCGTATTAATTTCCCTTGTCAAAGGAAACCACTCCAAAGTTACCTTTGAAATTCATCTAAACGAGTTTTATTTTTTGATCATTGACACGCAAAGTGATTTTTGACTGTCCAAGCTAGGGCTAGCCTACGAGTCTATTAGAAAAACAAGATCTCTGCAGAAGCCGCAGACTCAAGCTCAGGAATTTGGATTTCAAGTTGTGGTGCCGGGTTGCGTGTTAAGAAATAAAGGAGTAACAAATTATGAAGTGGAAAACTCATAAAAATTAATACTATGCTTTTTATTCTTTCTATTCCCAGTGATCTCAAAAACTTTGGTTTCAAATTACAAAATTCTTGTGGCAAATATTTGTTTGAATTACTTTGCTTTGAATTCGCTGATTTTTCTGAACCCGGAATTCTTAAAGCAAAATGGGCGGGGGAGGGTCTTTTGTTGGAATGATTTCTAGAGGTTGAACAGGTGGAAAGGATAAGACAAAGGAAAAGAAAAACTTGGTTTTCTACATCCTTGTTCTATCGTAGACTTGTTTTGATGATAAAAAAAACTGGACGTGAGTTGAGGGTGGCGAGGGTGTTTGAATTTCAAAGGAACTCATCATCATCTTTCAAAAACTAATCCTACGGATGCTTATATTCTTCAAAGAGCAAAAACTTGAATTCTTCTTTGCTACCTTTTTTTTCTTCATCTCCTCCCTCATCAAGATTTCCTTGGAATGATCCTTCATCTTGGCTTGGAGGAACCCTCTCCTCTACTTAAACTTAAGAAAAAGGAATCCCGCTTCCAATTATCTTTTTTCTCAATCAGATTTCTCAGGTATTTCAATCTCGCAGTCTCTTCAATATCCGTGGAGTCGATGGTCTTCTTGGGCTTTCACACACGTACCCCCACTACATACCAATTATACAGAGACGTGAGGTGGACTGAATTTGACCTGCCATGACTACAACGCTAAAACCCTCTCTCATCTTCTGATCTTCAAAAATGAAGTTTATAAGTGTATTTTTTTAGTGTTTCTACAAGACGAAATTTTGCTCTTACTGACTGACTGTATTTATTAATGAGTTTCCGCGCTTGGAAAAGCTTTCAAATGCATGAACTTCAGTCTTTTTTGAAAAACTGAATTATTACAGCGCACGCAAAAATTTTAGCCGAGCATAAGGTCTAGCAATTTCCTATTTTTCTCTCTTGGTTAATTTCTGCCACATGTCATCCAAATGTTAGGGATGTGTGAGCCAAAAGATTTGAATTCGTGGAGCTTGCTTGGCATGAGAGATAGGCCTTCGGTCACTTGTTAGAGTCACGCGCGATTACTTTGACCTTTTTGGTCACACCGCTTCATATTCCCGGTAGGAAACGGTTGTACCGTTATACGGTATACAATTATCAGGTGCTCGGCTAAAATATTTGCTCAGCGAAAATTCGAAAAAGTTTAGAATCTGGAGCGAACAATTGTTTCGTCATGTTTTTCGTTCTCGAGGTTTTTTCTCTTGCTCGTCTTCTGCGAATGTAACTCGCTTGTCGAAACTGTATCCATGAAGCGTAAAGGCCATAAATACCCCTCGGCTGAAATTGTTGCGCGTCTTGTAAAACTGGTCAGAAATTTAAGTAAGTATGACCCGCTTGTTTTTTTTTAAACGGTCAGGTCAAACTGAAAAAAAAAGCCCTGTCATGCTTTTTCCCCAGGACTTAAAGTTTCGCGAACTGGTTTCATCTAAAAAAGGCTTAAAATGCTGAAAATGCGGAGAAATGGCCTCTTAGTTTTTTAAAAACATGGCGAACTTATTTTCTCCAGGTTTCTTTTTTCCAGCTTTTTAGAGCGTTTGGGCTGCAAAATACAAAATACTAAATTAGTAGCTTTTGAGCTTTGGCATTTCATTTCCTTTTCCTGCTTGATACATACCAGTCTTCTTTCTACTTTCTTTAAAATTACTCTTGCTTTTTGATTATTAAGTTAAAGGCTTGAGTGAGCTTTGTTCAATTTTCTGAAACTTCTCAGCTTTCTTGCTTTTCTAGTATACCTTCAAAATTGACTACAGGTTGCTACCTTTAGTTTAAGTTTCGAGCTCCTTATAAAACGCGAGGGCTCGTTAACAAGGAGATTGGAATTGATATTAAGAAAACCGGAATATGTATTTGAAAGAGCTTCTACTTATTTTTTCTTAGAATTATGATTAAGATGAGCGGTCATATAACCCTTGCCCTTGGTTTCTTGGTTTCACTTTCATTTTTCATCAAAAGGAAGCCCCATCCAGAACTCAACTGCAGGAAAGAACCTGGATGTAATTGCAACGAATCCCCGTCTTGGAGGAAGAGTGAAAGCAAAAGCACACGAGGAGAAGAAAGTTTTGTCTTGTCTATTCTCCCCAGCTCGTATACAGTGTGGTCAAACTTAAGGGAGTCGGAGACAACGTTTCACTTTTTCAAATTCAAGAAACCGAGATATTTTTAAATTGATTTTTAGCAGGAGAATTTCAGTAATCGATGCGCTACTAGCAAGTAAAGTTGCTTGAAAAATTCAGTTCGATTAAAGTAAAATTTCAAGAAACTGGAAAATTTTCTCCGACCCACTTATCTTTGAAGCCCCTGTAGGAGAAAGTCTCGTAGTAGGCATGAGTGGAAGAACCTTTCCCAATAGTAGTACTACTATGATTTCTACTCAAGGTTCTCCACAAACTTTCCACAGTCCATTACCATCGCTTCAAGTGTAGCCACATAAACCTGGTCAGGAATGCTGAGAAGTCATGAGGCTAATTTTTCAGTGCAATAGCGGCAGATTAGTACCTTAAAAATTTGTACCTCAATTTTGAATCTGTTTTGCCATAAAAGCCGTACCTTATACTATGTACCTCAGCTAGGATTATCAGAGCATCGTTTTAATAAAATTTTGGAAGAGGTAGTTCGAGTGCTCACACTTTCACCATGAGGACCCGGAGCGGGTCCACTTTCACCAAGACAATGGTACGTAAACGGATTCTTTTTACTGTAAAATCTAGGTCAGTATTAAATTCCTCTAATTATCCCCTTGCGATGGTAACTCGGAAATAAATCGGAATGACTCTGGGGCAGACTGAGTCGAGCCAAATTAAAAAAAAATCGTCGGTTTGGATAATGGAGTTGCATTTCTATTTTGTAATAAGGAAAGAGAAAATTAGTCCTGGAACTTTTTGAGCTGCCAAACAAAAAGAAAAATCTGAGTTTAGGATTCAATTACTTTTTGAAGTTCGCTTAACATGCTTTGAAGTTTTTCCTCTAAACCTAAACAAGGAGAAATTAGCGTTGCAAAGCAACCAGTTGTCAAACCGCAACAAGAATTTCTAATATCCGGGTAGAAATTCAATTTGAAATTAATTTATTAGAAAAAAACTTCTTTCTGTCTCCAGAAGTATTGAGTCAAGATTTCCTTAGTATAATTTTAATATCCTGCCAGACCTGTAGTGTACATTCTCCCTTTTCATAAGTAGAGGAAACTTTGTAGGATTGTGGTGAAAGCCAAGGCCTCTCTCCCGCCTCTGCAGACAAGCGGCGTGCGTAAAAGCAAGAGACTTTATGCATTAATTACTGGCAGGCTGTGCGTAAACAATTTTTGAGTTTTACAAAATTAATAATTTCAGAAGCAACTATCTCAAGCTATTAATTAAAAAATTTTAAAAAAATCATTCGAAAAATCCTTAGAGCTAGAATGTGCCGGAAATCGAGCAAAACCTCTGGAAAATTAATATGGTTTGGCTAATGCAATTGTAGACAATTGGTTTACTTGGTGTACATTGGAATGCTTTCACTGGAGCATGGAGGAAGGGCGTGTGGGTGTGTAGAAATGGGCTAGGCATTAGGCACGTGCCAACTCTTTATTTGTTGCCTTATAATTTTATTATTCCCTTTGTCCACTACCGCCCCGGTAGTAGGAATGACGCAACTTCGGAATGGGAATTTCAGCTCAACAAGTTTTAACCTTTTTTTTAAGTGCTTTAAAAAAATCTTCCTATTGCTTGTCTTCAGCCAGGAGGATTTTTGTTGTAAACAGTAGGAGATTAGTACCATGTCCATGGAGAAAAAAAAGAGTAGGGAAAGTAATGCTTAGCCCTAAGTGAGTGAAAGTTTAAAGTGAGAATTCTGCTGACGTCAGAGTTGAGCCTATTCTCATTTTTCAGGGAAATGTTGATTTAATGTAACCTTTGCAGACTGTCTAATATTGATCCATGCCTTGAGTTGTTAAAAACTGGGTGAGTGTGCAAAGAAATAAACTTTCATTAGATTTCCATTTCCGTGGAGAAAGCTTCTATACTATGGAATTTTAATATTTTCTAAAAGAATTACATCTTGTTTGAAGCTCAGATTTTAATTTTAATTTAAAACTCCTTGGTTTGAAGCAATTAGCCTATGCTATGCACGTAGTGAATTAATCTTCACAATCGGAATGACATTGCCACGTGCGAGACCCTAAGGAACATCGCTCAAAATTCTTAAGCTGTCAAATTTCCATGGTTGTAATAATTATTGGTGGTGATTGAAATGCGGAGGAGGTATACAGAGAGTATGGAGATGACTCTCCTAACCCTTGTTGTCTAAACAATAGGGAAATTTTTTAGAGGACGAGGAGAGAGGATTGACGTCTGGCTATAAATAGTTGACACATTCACCATCTCATCATCCATCTCTAACTAATCAATCCCTAATATTGAAAACTTACCGAGGCGTACGCCTGTAAAAGACTCTGAGCATATTTTATTCAGGGTGAATAGGGATGATGATGATGAGGAGAATAATAGTGTAAGGGCGTAAATATAATAGGAAGAAAAAAGATGAGGAACTTTTTCCAAGATTTTTTCTGTAGTGTCTTGAATTTCATAATTTACGCAACTGGATTTCTTTCACCCTCGAATCGAGATTTTGGCTAATGGATACTGAGAATGAATCCAACGAATACAGGTGGGAAGGGAGATGAAATGCTCTTTTTCTTACGAAGTGAAAGTCGTAATAGAAGTGGGATGCTTTTCATCAGTTTTTAACAAGTAGAAAAATTCTAAGAAACTTTCTTTTTGTATTTTATTTTCTGCATTCGGAAATCCGTCCTAATAACATATGCCCACGTAGAATTTCTCAGAAAACATTAGCACCTTGGAGTGGGGTGACAAGGGACAGGTGGGACAAGAAGAGACAACGACAGTTTAGCAGACGACTCCTTTGACGTGACTTAATGCTCTCTGAGTCCTGATTACTGATATGTTGGCCAAAAATGAACGGATTTCAAAATTTCCGGAAATTAATTCCTAAAAACGCAAAAGTCTTTTCTTTAAAAAATTACGCCAGCGTATTTTCGTGTTTTGCTGCCCTTTAAAGCTTCTTTTGCTGTTGGGAAAATTTTGTTTTTGAAAAATTAAACATTACGTGGATCGAAAAGCTATGATAAGAAGGAGGAAACGCTTGACTGTGTTAAAAAACATGCTTGATAGCCTTGCTTACCTGCTCTTGTCCCTCCCCCACCCCACCTGTTCCTTCGTCTCCCGCCCCACGGTATATTCAGTTTTAAACTTTTTAGGCAATAAAGTTACGACGTAATAATTTTTATTATAATTAAAACTGAGTGAGAGACCTAGTTGGAATTTAAACCCTCTGTCGCTGGGAGTTAGAATTGGAGAATATTAAATTAATTTCCTGAACAGACCTCTGTGATGTTGTCTAATATTCATAAACATACTCTCTTCAATTGAATATACAAGTAAATTGGTAGTTACTAAGCTACAAAATTATAGAAAACTTGAGTATACTTAGAAAAATATCTACTTACAGAAAACCACATCATAATGTTGGTGGCATGGTGAAAGTACCTGGTTCTTTCCTGTTTTCCAAATGAGACGTGATGTGCACTTCCTTTTAGAAGTGAATATAGTTAGAATGCTAAATATGTCAAAGCCTAATAGCCAACTGGGAGATTCTGAAGTTCAGGAGCGCGGTAGAGAAGAAAAAAAGTTATTGATTTCCCAGTAGCATGTGCTCGGGAGAAAGGGAGCTTTCTCTGTCCTCCTGAACTGTTTATGGGGAGTTGCAAGGCCGGGAGAGGAATTCAAGGCTGTGACCTCCTCCCCTGCCACCTCCTCGATATTGATCTTGAGTTTGGATCAAGCCTTGCTTTCTCCGCTCCGCGGGACGAAGTTCGAAGAACTCTGCTTACTACTCCTTAACAAAATGAGGAAATCTAATCTAGAAAAAAGGAAAAAATTCAGAGCGGGAATGGCATTCCTTGGAAATGATGTTTCTTAGTCAACTTTCTCTTCCCTTCACCCGAAACTATGATTTTCCCAATCAAAGTTTCTTAGACACTGAAACACTTTCTTTTTCTCTTTGAACTCAAGCTGAGAAAACATAGGGTTCGTGAACCCAAAAATTAAGCAGAGGGGAACTTTGCAGTAGTGGGATTTTAGTTCTAGACTTCATTTATTTATTTCTCTATGTCAGGATATTTAAACATCAGTTTTTATGAAAGCAGAAATAATTTCCTTTCCGTAATTCCCTCATGTAGAAAAAGTATATCCTAGAGACCGCTGGTTCATTTTCCATGGTACTCAGAAAGGATTCATTTATTAATTGCAAAATTCGCCAATCAGCTTCCAAACTCTTTTATGCTTTCACCTCTCAAAGTATTATGTTCTTAAGCTTCCTAGAAATATTCTGAGGGAGTTAAAGCTTAGCGTCCCTGGAAACCATAGACATGGAAACTGGGGGCTGTGTGAAGAAAAAAAGTCAGAAAATATAAAAGACACTTTAAGAAAATCATTAGAGTTTTGGAAAACTTTTAGCTCGAAGCATCCACTAATCGGATTACTTTTGAATATTGAGCATTGAATGACAATCATTTTCATTTTAAAAACGTTTTGGCAGCCTTATCTACTATAAACGAAAGCTACGCTCCAAGCGGTTAGCCTTTTGGTAGGTTTTTTCTTGGAAATAAAAGTGGCGTTTCCAGTCTAGAACGGACTTAGCACCCCGTTTCCATGACTATGCTGGGAAGAAATGAAGACGCTCAGAGACGTTCGACAGGTCTTGGCAGGATGGAAAGAAACACTCGTTGAAACTGCTATGCAAAATGAAAAATAATGGGGAATTAGCATTAGGAATAAAGAGGACTGGACGTATGAGCTGAAGCGCACATAACGTTTACTTGTTGTTACCATATTATGATCATGATACTGTTACCATATTAGGTTACTAATGGCACTGTCATACACTTCGTCTCTTCCTATGACTCCCCTTCACCTGTCACATAGAATTCGACGAGATGCTTGTTTACTATTTTTCAGCGATGCACAGGAAAAAAATTGATGTGGATGAACACTGACATCGCACTTTCTCTGAATGTTCGAGAAAAATCGGAAACCATACTTTTGTTGTCAAAATAATGAAAACTGAGTTATGAGTACTATTACCTTGAACTCCAGAATCCCACGACCCTGCCCCTGTTGCTAGGGGTTCCGGTCACCAATGCTTACGTGCCTTCAAGGCCCCCGGCATTGACCGACCCGCCTTAGGTCACGGCTCCTCGAAAAAAGTTGAGGAGTGAGCAGTTTCCGTTCTCAAAATAATAGGGCTACTCAAGTTTGATATTGCAAATCTTTGTATCAGCTTTGCAAATGCTAAACTTGTATTGGCGGGATTTCTATTCAAACTCGAATTGTCGACTCTGATTGTGGGCCTCCGCAGAAGAACTAGTTTTAGGAATTCACCGCGCGGCTGGACGCGCATTTTAAGGGTTATTCTTCTGTCTACCTGCAAAGATTTGGTACACAACGTAATTGTAGAATTAGGTGCAAAACAAGGGAATCCAGCCGATATGAGAGTTCATTGTAATTAAATTACTAAAAAAGATAAACTTAGTTATCTGGTCTTGACCTTGGTCCAGATTGTTTGGTCTCCGCTTTTCGTCACTCAGATGTCGTAGCTTGGATGGAGTGATACTGCAGGTTGATGTTGGATCCGTTAACGAATTCGAAGTTTTAAAAAATCAAAGAAATAAATACGATGAGAATAACAATGAAGCTGCTTATTCGTGCAAATTCCAGTTCAAAATGATGAGCCGAAAGCAAAAGAGAGTGAATTTGTCCTGCGGTGTAGGGTGGGAGGGGAATTTCGTTTTTTCTTCACAGCTGAAGTGCGCGGTTTCCGTTTCGTCGTGGTTCAACATGACTCAGCATTTCCTAAAGCTAGTTCTTCTGCGGCAGGCCACGATTGGCTCTTGCGCTTTGCAAACTTTTGCAAGAACTGCTATCCAAAAAGGCATGTATATTTTAAACTGCAAAGTTTGAAAGCGCAAGAGCCAACCAGAGTTGAGAATTTGGGTTTGAATCAAAATCCCAGCCATATTAGTTTTGCAAAAGTTTGCAAAGCTGATATATCAAAGATTTGCAATATCAAATTTGAGTAGCCCTAATGAGTTTCTTTTCTAACTGCAAGGTTTCTAACTCAAAGTATTCTAATTCGTTATTGTTTCGTTTACCTTTCAGATTTCCAAATGTCAGACTATGTGATTTTGAGAATTGCCGTTGGAGGCTCATTTAAACCATTTCCTTCACCTGCTCCCTTCAACCCCTTCTCCAGGTTATGGACCCTGGAAAAGATGACGAGGAGACAAAGGATTTAATCCACTCGAAATTCTGGAAGGCGAAGCGGGGCTCATCTGTATCAAAGATCCAGATCCCTGACCGTCCCAACAGCCATCACCCTTTTCACTCCCGCTCTCCAAGACGAATCCCGTCACCAGGGACCAATCAAATCTCAGTAGGAAACACAAGCATACTGGCGGCGTCTTCAGTACTTAATACCCCTCAGGTCCCATCCTCCTCCTCAGCTCCCACCTTCCGTTCCGAAGTATTTCGATTTGACAGCGCTGACAGAGAACGATATTTATGCAGTTCTATTTCTGAAGAAGCTGAAGTCTTCAGTCCGGATCGCTCACCCTCTTCCTCGTATGACTCATCACAAGTTGTTCTCGACTCTCCTTCCATAATAATTAGCTCGCTTCATCTGGGTAGCAGCAGAACTGAATCTCCCCTAAGTCGCTCCCCATCGCACATGGAGAGTCAGCACCATCTCATGGCAAATGTACACAGTGGAATAGCCATGCTTCCAACGGCAGGAACCATGGAGCAGGCGCAGAGTCTTTTTGGAATACCTTCCTCACCAATTTCACCCCTCACACCAAACACTCCGGTTTCTCCGTCACCGCTTTTCACGGACCAAATATTTCAACAGGGTTTCTTAGCTGAGCTTTACCGCAGAAGGTAACAATAAACTTTCATTTCTCAAGCAAAACCATTTTTACCGTATTTTTCTAATGCTTTCTTTAAGCTAATTTCTTTTTAAATCTAACAAGGGAAGTGTACTAGTATGTTACATAGTCACGCGGGAAACTTTTTTTTATGAATTTAGATATGCAAGCAAACAGCAAATTCTCAGGATTACACTAAAGGTTCATGCAATTTTGGTATTTTCTAGGCCAATGCCCTATAAAGGTCATTATAAATTGTGGGCTGCCGTTGATAAACAATGGAAGCTTCCCTTCCAATTGTTTCTAAACTCTTCTACGGCAAACCCCAATTTCTCAATATCTCAAGATTCCTGAACGCGATATGTGTGTCTTACACTTCCCCTTTTAGGATTTCCATACGCAATTCTTATGCCATACGCTTTCAATGTTTAGATCAATTTTTTCCATGATTTTTTTTAGAAGAATATTTTATATATTTTTTACGAACCAGTTCAACGATCTTTCCCTAAATTACAGGTGTCACTCTGATTCTGACCTACCATTGACACCAGAAGCCTGTAAATCAGAGCCCACAGACTATTCGCTAAAGAGTAGGAGCTCCAAAATATCCAGTCGCCGCAGGCGACCAATCCCCCACCCCCTTAAAATACCATCGAAAGGGGGTTCTTTGGAGTCTGACCAATCCACGCCACAAGACTCCCCACTTGACCTCTCAATGAAATTTGACGGTGGGACACCCGGCTCAGAAAGTCTTTCCTCCAGATTCCTATCTAGTCTCGCCATACCACCAAGCTCAGCAGGTAATTCTCCACGTAAGCAATTAAGGCTACTTCTACCGGCCAATGGATATGAATTAAAGTATTTCATCCCTGCAGTAGCCGTGATTCGAGGTGATATTGCGTCTTCAAGTACAAGGAACTCAGTAGCTTTGAGATACAACTTGGATGTCTCACCAGTGGTGGAGCAGATGCCGCCAGGATCAGACATGGCATTCGTCTGTCCCATTTGTGGTCAAATGTTCAGCCTCCATGACCGACTGGCCAAGCACATGGCCTCCCGCCACAAGAGCAAGCCTCACGACCCAAACAAGAGCTACCCCTGTGATGTCTGTCATCGATCCTTTGCACGGAGTGATATGCTCACACGCCACATGAGACTCCACACGGGGGTGAAACCGTACACTTGCCGTGTATGTGGCCAAGTCTTCTCAAGGTCGGACCATCTTAGCACACACCAAAGGTAGGATTACCAAAAGACGCCATTTTCATAATTAACCGACAAGGGCGGTAAACGTACTTCGTCGAGGTGTTTTTCGGAAATCGAAAGCCGATCAGAGTCCTGAATTCCAACACACGCTATGTAAAATTTGGAATTTTTTAATTTAAAAAGAATTTCCTAGTATGGCAATATTTCACCCATTTACACATTGTGTCTCCAGTACCGTAAAACTGACCATAGTGCACCCCCACACCCATGTCACCCTCTCTCGCCAGCTCTGCCATGGCTTGAGTAAGATCGAGCGTGCCAGCGTGTTAAAGAAACGGGAAACCGAGGGCAATACGGAAGTGTGTGAGGGTCCGCTATGGCGACACTACAAGCAGTCTTACGGTATTACTTAATTTTACAGAAAAAAAAGAGTTTTTTTATCCGGTCGACTTCTTGGGTTTTTAAAGGAAAAATATGCGAAATGCGTTACCCGCGTTCACAGCAATGTTAAAAACAAATCCATCTGTTCTTTTGTCTGACCTTCTGTCTATGCGAAAAAAGTTCAAACGTCCCGCTTTGCCCAGCGTATTAATTTATTTATATTTCTTATTTGCAGAACTCATACAGGAGAGAAACCGTACAAATGTCCACAGTGTCCCTACTCAGCTTGTCGCCGTGACATGATAACCCGGCACTTGCGGACGCACACGCGAGGCTCCTCCTCTTCCTCATCAGAGCAACATGGAAGTTCTGGTTCTTTCACACCTTCCTCATCCGCAGAGGCTGAAATGCTGGACCTGGATAGACCAATTAAAATGGAGATTTTACCACTAGCTCCGTCACGCCCACCCTCCTCATCCTCTAGTTTAGCCCCTGACTCTCCACCTCCTGGTCTTTCACCCGCGATCAACCTCAGCTCACTCTTCGTAAACTCTCCGTCGTCTCCGTCCCAGTCCTCCACATCGGCGCAGAAGGAATGAATCCGTCTTAGGCAGAACTTAGGCACCAATGAAGATTAAAAAAAAAACTCCATGTACCTTCCTTTATTTTGTAACTGAGCAGAAAACTGTAATTCTGTAATTTGCAAAGAGCAGGTCTCCTTAGCTTGGTCTTGCGGACTGAGAACAGATTTTTTCACATCAAAACTTTAAGGGTAAGGGGATTTATGAAGACATATATTGAACGAGTACCTGCTAAAGGTCGTCCATTGAAGTGTGGCTGGTCCCATTGCTCACAACATGAGAAAGGGGACGCTGGGATGATTTTTTAGAAAAAAAAAAAGGAAGCCATTATTTTTCCGCCACTTTCTCCTCCCCTTGTTTTTGTTTTTGCTCAACCTTAGGTCCTCTAATACGATTAGTTACTAATAAATGAAGAGCTAAAAACCCTTTCTGTATACGTAAACTAAGCCGCCACTCAATGTTGTTCGTAAACTTTATGAAATTTTCAACTATTGTGTATACTTTCGTAAGTTCATGATATTAGCCGAGCTAATTTAATTTTTGGACAGAAAATAGTTTTTGAGTTTTTACTTGGAGACTATAGGCATATGCTCTTATTCTAAAATTAAGTAATTGGTTGTTGTGCACCTTGTCTACCGTCGTCTGATGCTTTAAAGTACAAAAAACCTAATTTTATGTAAATCCTCTATACTTGTTAATGTATTGATTTTTATGTTTTTCAGCATACTTTGTAGAAGACGTGAATTTATTGTGCCATAATTAGTTGATCAGAAGGAAGCACTGCATTGCTTACACCATGATCACCAGTTTTTAAAATAATTAGAATCATTTTTTGTTTTTTATAGGCTGATCCTCAGAAAATACTCACCCTGTTCATGCTCATAATTATATTTTACTGTGGAAGTCGATAAGTGATCTGTACAAAAATGTATTCAATTTTTGGTATTACGAATTTAGTTTGTAGGTAGCTCTCATCACGCAAGCCATGACTGAGACTGCTACTACTAATTATATTTTAAATGGAATTTTTGTTAGTTTATAGTAGGAGATGAAGAGTGTAAACCGTGACGACGGCGCTAGTTTACTGTATAAAAATATGGAATACAAAAAAAATATTGCAACCGCTTTTTTTTGGCATTTTCTAACAATTTTTTGATCCTTTTAGTGATATTGAATTCCACTCTAGGAACAGCTTTTAGATTTTTAAAGGGAATTAACGGAGAATGGCTCAGGGAGACTTTTTGGCCAGTGGATGCAAATTGAGCTTCAGCTCAAATTTAATTCGTACGACAGGGAGTTTACCACATTTTTCTTCAAAAGCTTTAGCTAGAATTGTATTAGCGGCGGATCTTGTTTCAGAAGCATGCACAAAGCATTTCCTTCCGGAGTTTCTGCAGTAACACATGAAATATTACAGCCCCTTCCAACTCAATTTCCTCGCAAGTATCTGGGCAACTTTTTTAAGCGATTTAATATTGATATTTTGAGAAATATCAATCGGACTCCAAATTGCTTAAAAAACAGCTTATAATCTGGCAGTTACCATATGCCATCGAATAAACCGGAGGTGGGAGGGGATAATGGCTGTATAGCTACATAGCTATAAACAACAGGATATATATAGAGCACTTACCCAGCGCTTTTTAAAACCTCCGGTTTGTTCTATGGCAAACGGTATTTTAGCGCAGTCATTTCAGCCAGAAGCTTCTTTTAAATGATTGAAACGGACCCTTAAAAAAATTTGCGCAGATATATATGAGGAAATTAACTTGAAGGAATAGGAGAATTAGCTAAACTTTCTTGAGAACAGAAAAAAGCCGGTTACCGATATTTTAATTTTCAAACCTTAAAGGTAAAATTAAAACCTCGACTCTATTTGTTGCCGTATTAAGCTTTAATATATTTCTCAAAACTTCTCAAAAAATCATCCTAATAGAACCCTAGAATTTACTTTCTACTTCCGACGCCGACTTTTTAGACTTCGAGCTACTTTTTTCTTGCCCCACGTAAGTGTACTTCATTGCCATGAGGCATAATATTAAAGTGTCCAGAGCCATTAAAACAGAAAATCCAAAGAATTCGTACTTCTAAACAAAGGAATTAAATTGTAAATTCAAAGAAAAAAAAATAAATTAGCAATATATTACTCACCTGTTGAATATTCAGCTGTGCAGAAATTATTACAATTCCATTTCCACAGGCATTTGCAAGGTGCCAACAGGATTGCATAACACTCTTCATGCTCTCAGGTGCCTATTAAGGTTAGAAATAAAATAAAAAATTTAGTTTAGATAAGTATTTTCGCTGGAAAACTTCTTAGTCTTACTTCTGTGAAGGAAAATTCCATTCCTGAAATTATGAACAAAACTTCAGCCCACGCAATGAGAACATACTGTGGTAGCAACCATAGCATAGGGACCAGCGTTCCGGTAGCCTGACCCGCCTGTCAATTAAAATCATGAAAACAGTGATTGAAACATGACTAATTTTTACGCTGATTACCTCAATTCTTGACTCAACGATCCCAGCAGCTAGAAATGAAAGGGAAGCAAGGACTCCCCCAACCCCCATTTTCTGTAGCGGTCTCTTGAGCAGGTTACACTTGTTGAAAACAGGGTAGACGGCCGTCTCGAAAACAGGGATGAAAATAAAAAGCAGGATAGCGTTTGCTACCTAACACCATAATTCACATCAATTTCTACGAATTCATATTCTCGAGTTTTTTTACCTGCATCTGATCTGGTTTTAGTACAAACCCACCTAAATCTCCATCCATGCGCATTGCTTGCAGCGTCCATCTAGAGCCCTAAACAAGGATTAATGTCTTTTAGAATATTTATCAAGGAAAATTCCAAAATTGAAGGAGAAATTAGCGCTCATACCAGCTGCTCATAAAGTGCAAAGAACATTGGCACAGGTAAGTAATAAACGAGGATGCGGAAAAGGGCTTTAGTATCCCGTACTAAATTATCATCGAATTTAGGTTGAGCATATTCAAGCCAATGAGATCTTTCCTCTTCTAAATTTTCCTTCTTCCTAAATTTCTCTTTCAATGCAAACTAAGAAAAAAGAGCAGAGGTCAAAAAGCTAAAAAAGAAAGAGTTAAAAACTCATTAAACCACGATGAACTATACTTACCGATGCACATTTAACTACTCGGACTACAATATTTTCCGCTGGAGTCTTAATGGTATATAGGCATTTTCCACCGACGAACACACCTGTCAAAGGTAAATTGAAATATAAAATCATTGGATTTTAGTAATATAGGTTGGGAATGAAATAAAATTATTCACCTATGGCAACTAGCAAGAGCACGCCAGGAACTCCAAATGCCAAGGGGTAGCAAGTGTCATCACCAAAACACTCAACATCTCTCCGTAGAACTGGTGTGATCACGGTGGCCACCATATTCCCAACGCTCACGGAAAAGAGAAAGACAGAGAAAAACTGTTTGAGGCTTTTCTCTTGGTCGGGTAGAATAAACTGCTCTCCGCCGAGTGCGACGACGCAGGGCTTGATTCCACCCGTTCCAAATTGCCATTAATCCAAGACCGATGAGCGTCAGCGGCCTGAAACACAAAACTTCAAAATTTAAAACGACGTTTAATTTAACGGGTGAGCCATAAAAATGGCTACAAGCGTAAATCGCTGTTTAAATGCCTGTATTTGCTTTTTTAGGACATTTCAAAGTCCCCACCGTATTCTACACTAACTTTTACGTTATCTAGGGTTCACTATCAGTTAAGTTGAGGTACGAGTGTAGCTTCCTGATAGAAGCTGACGGCCCGCAAATCTGCTTTCGACGTCACCACAAGGAACCCTATGTAATCAATACTTAAGCGGAGAATGCTGTGGTGCCCTTGAAAATTGCGAAAAAAGTAACCACAAGGCATTTTACCCAAGCGATTTACGATTTTAGCCGTTCACCCGTTTAAAATTAGGTAAAGTTTGTTAAAAGGCAAAAAGGCAAGCATTGAAGCACGAGGATAGCTAACCAATTCTGGTCAGTTGAGTCGACTTACACCATAGGCAAATGAAGAGGCTTCGTAGCACCCGCAGTGAGTATAAAATTCCCGAGAGCGTAAACTGAAGATAGGTAAACAATGGTTTTGTATTTTCCAATAAAAGAATCTGCAAGTATTCCACCAAAAACTGGGAGGGCGTAGCAGAGGAGTAGAAAAACATGGTAGACTGTCGTAGAGAGGTCATTCGAGAAGTTGAGGACATTGCGCATGTAAATCGTAAGGACTGCTCTCATCCCATAGTACGAGAATCGCTCACAGAACTCTGTAACGACTATGAAGAAAACGGATTTCGGATATGACAGTTTCCTCTGTGGGCACTAGGAATACAAATCCAGGATTAACATAATTGTATTTTAGATAAACTAATTTTTATGGAATTTACCTCAATGTTCTCGCTTAGGGTGATGCTTTCACGCCGAACGGTCGTGGCGTTGGGTATAACCGTCATTTTGCTCACAAGTCACATACGTCGGTTGGATTACCGTGAAATCAAGCACAGGATTCTCGAGTAGCTCAGCGGCAAGTCCATTCTATGGAGAAATAGCTTCTGAAATGCACCCCTGATTTAAGAAAATACAGCTTGCACGCTACCGGAGATATGAAAAATCAAGAAAAGGCGATGGAGATAAACACGCACTTCAGTCTTATTTTTTATCTTCTAAGATTTCACTAATCTCTGCCCTGGCCTGGAGCTATTCCCAAGGGTATTACTATACCCAGCGGCACTTCACTGAATACCTACCTCTCCATGGGCTTTAATTACACTAAACTTGAAGATCACAATGCAAAGGCTAAGTGAACGGTTTATTAGCTTAGTTTCCTAGCGTCATTCTAATTTTCATATGAATTACTACTGCCAGAAAGAATAATTTAAGCAGAAGTAATGGGTTTGGAATTGGATGAGTGTGGTATTGTTATGAGGCTCAAGGTCAAGGTTCAACTGACTTTGACAATCACAATGACCCTCTGCATCACAAGTTCTAAATTCCTGTTCTCTTCATGATCTCGAATTAAAGTTACACCAATGCAGCGACGAAGCAATCGGAAGCATTTAAAAAAAAATGAAAAGGAAATGGAAATATCCGAATTCTATATAAAACGCTAAAAACGTTTCTCTGAAAACTTTAGTTTTACCAATTTCAGGAAGTCTCATCAGGGAATCCTTAAGTACTAAT
>JABASM010000391.1:0-23993 GCA_019776545.1 Brachystomella parvula
CAATTAATCAACAGTTTTAGCAGATTAGTTTTCCAATTGTGTTCATGAGTTAGAAAAAAATTAAAACTTCAATGAGAAGATGGATTTGATTCAGGAGTACTAAGAAATCATTATTGCCAGACATTTCGAAATATAGGAAGGTCAACATTTTTCAAAATTATGGAGAAGAACGATGTAATTGAAGAAGACTATTAATTTTGTCTTGACGTCTCTTGAGTGTAGTATTAGAAAAATGTCAATCCGTATGGCTAAACAACAAAATTAACTGACTTTTTCCCAAAAGCCTTAGTATTTCAGTTGATTTGATCGTTTTGTGTTTATCAAAGGAGACTACGCCTAAGGCCTAAGTGAGACTGCTTTTGTCCGGTCCCTTGGAGTCTTACTTATCCGAGTCTCACTGTACTATTTTTTGAAATTTTTGGGCACGGCCGTGCCATAGTGGCCGATAGGCGCTGTTACGCGCTAAGGCTTCATGCATATAGGTTAGGTTGAGGAAGGGATTTTCGCAGTTTATGTACATTTATGGAGTCATGTTGAAAAAAATGTATCGGAAAGTCAAAATCCGTGGATAGTGAAATTCCTGAATAATTTTTGCACAAATAATAAATAGCTATATCTATGTTGCTGGTTGCCCTCGCAACAACCACCGATATTTGCCACTAAAATCGGTTTCTGAATTAGAAATCCGATTTTTTTTAATGAGAGGGCGAATTGTTTTGGCAGGGGGCGACAACCTAATTTTTGCGAAATAACATTCCTTGTGTCAATTCAGGGGGGCATGCAAAGTCCCGACGATTTTTCTTGAGTTTAGCCTTATCCTATACCACCCTTTGGAAAATTTTTTGCACAAGTTTTTTTTTTATCAGTATCTTTTTCTATATTCTTTAGATCGGAAGCGCAATGTACTAGTTCGAAATTTTGTTTTCGAAGTTTAAAAGGAATCGAAAAAAAATTGAAATTTCGAATGGTATAAATCGAATCTCAGAATGTCTTTAAATAGATTTCCGACAAGCCAGATTTTGGATTTTTCTAAAAATTTTCAAAATTTTTTGATCCGGGGGCTCGGTTTTTCCCCGATGACAATAGATCGTAGTAAGCATGGGGACCTTTGACTCAACAGCCCCTGTAAAGTGCAATCATAGTTGAGATTTTAGTAGTTGAGATTTTCACATAGTTGAGATTTTCGTACTTGAGATTTTCACTTAGTTGAGATTTTCTCAGTTGAGATTTTTGTTGTTGAGATTTTTGTAGTTGAGATTTTTGCAGTTGAGATTTTCACCTGACACCAGTGTTCTCAAATGGGTACTACTGCTCCCATGTCAATCGGGTCGTTCGAAGATTTATATACGTGATACGATTTTTTTTTTCTCCATTTTATTCTATTTTTCATGTTTTAGAGCATTTCCAGCACTCTTTATATTTATTTTTGCATGTCTTTGTCTTTAACACTTTTCAGCTATAATAACGCTCGCTTTAAGGTTTTCAATTCAGCGAAAGCGTTTTTACGTTGGCTTTAACATTACCAAGGTAGTGTAGACCCCTTCACGTCTTCACGTTCTCACGCTGAACTAAGTCGGTCTTATTTTTTCCTAATGCTTTTTTCAGGTCTATTTCGGAGTATTTTCCTATCTCTCTGGTCCAAACGTAATTTATGAGAGTTTACTACGCTGGGATCCTGAGTATTTAAAGCTATGGATGTCCTCGAACCACACGACCAATGAGACGGGGCAAGACCACTACTACCATTTACTGGCCTTGGACGAAGAGGCGGAATTTGGAAATCCAATCGGTAAAAATTAAAATGCTATTCTCAAAAACCAAGAACACGAAAAAAATAAGAAAATCAAAAAAACAACGGCTTAGTACGACTATGAAACCACCGTCTGTTAAAATCAGTTTAAAATTCATCCGATTTCGCTCTAACCTTGCAGAGTTTAGAGCGTTATCTTTCAGCTGACAAGTTAAAATTAACCTTAGACTCCAAAAAGGTCACCAAAGGTCGAAATCGGCTTTAGAGCTTGTGAGGTGTCCCTGGAAAGCTTATTTGATGCTAAACTCAAAGATTTTTGACATCTTCAGGTCGACATGAAAATTTTTTAGATTCATAAAATGAGTCCAAGGAACACCTGTTAAGCTCTAAAGCTGATTTTGACCTCTACATTTTTGGGGTTAAATTTACAATCTACAAGGTTAAATTTTACGGGTCTGCTGAAGGATAACATTCTAAACTTTGCAAGAAAGCGGATGAATTTTAAACTGATTTTAGCAGACTGTGGTTTCATAATGGTACTAAGCTATTTTCCTTTCAGTTTACATCCTTTCCGTGATCGACTTTATTTCTGAAGTATTTGGATGTGTATCCTCGGCTCTTTTAATTCTAGGCTTACTCAAGGTAAAAATTATGCAAACAAGCTAAATCTATTTGAATAATTTTACCAGTCACGCATTTATTACACAAAAACTTTTGCTTCTGAGCAGGATCGTCCAAGTCTGCTTATACCATGGCTGGTTATAGCTCCTTTCCATACAATTGTCGACACTTTCATGGTCATTTTTATTGTGGTAAAGTGCAAGTTCATTAGGGAAGATAGTTACTGGAATAATTATTAAAAATTTTCAGATTGAACATGTTGAAGAGAGAATCGATGATCCATGGGAAGTTGCCCTGAAAAATATTCCGCTCCTATTACTAGACATCACGCTAAACCTGATTAACGTAAGGCGAACACAGATCGGTCGAGACGTGCTTGCAGATTTTAATCCCCGCTTTTCCGATTGTGTTGAGGGGGCTCAAAACCTCTGAGCTGGGCTCTACCAGCAGGAACTAAAAAGTGGGATCAAAATCTACTAATGCATCTCTACCGATCTGTGCATTCGTTATTTATTTTTCACCCAATATTAGTTAACTAAATATTAATCATTCTTACCAGTACTTTAATTTACTTTATTTTACCAAATATTGATTGATTTTCAGATTTACATGATTTTGTGCGTATTTTCCGAGTACCAGGAGTACCAGGTGGGACGAGGGAGTAGTGCATACGAGGAATATTTAAATGTATGTCAAGGATTCTAAGTCAAATCTAGAAAGCGTAGATTGGATCTTTTTTTTATGTAATTGAACAGAGGCATTACAGGACGGAAGATCGAGGATCAGCCTCAGTTGGATTGACTACAACCAATCGCAGCACCCACTCCGTCCATCACCACCGCCTAAGCCAAAAATCCGAGATTTGGTTAGACGAGCTAGGGATAGGAAGGGATGACGTGGAAGTAGAAGAGGTCAACCCCACCAGGTCAGCTCAGCAAATGAAGAAAAGTGATACGGAGAGCAGTTTAAAGAAATTCGAGAACATTTCTTTGAAAGGAGGGGATGGAGTGTCAATGACTTATCTAAATCCAAAATGTTTTAGTGGCAGGGAATTAGAGAATCCACGCTCACCAACTAGGTCAACCTATTCTTCAATTGGAATAGAAGAAAGTACAGCTGAAACAGAAGCTAAATCAGAATTATCAAGCTAATTTACTTAAAATCTGTTTTTTTTTTCCAATAGACCAAAACTAATCCAGACGAAGAATATTTTCTACTTAATTAAAGTAGTCTGAAATTGTAATGTTTGGTTTCTCGAATCTCGTTAAGAATTATATATATATAAAATTTTAAGCCCAGCCAATAATTTTTAACGACTTTCTTCTCCATTTGAAGTGAAAGCTGTAACCAGCGTGCGTATACTATAAAGACGGACTCAGGAATCGGGGAATGTTTTAATGCTTCTATTTTTATGGACTAGAATTTTAGATAGGAACGAATATGAGGGATTATGGCATCTGGATCTCTAAATTATTTCTCACAGTGCGTTTTTCTAATAAAAAAAAGTTCCCTGGATCAGCTCCTAGAAGTCACTAGTACAATTTAATTATCCGTAGCTTTCACCACCAGCAAACCTGAAACTTTAGTGCCCAGCAGCGGCTTTTCATGAACAGAATACAATAGGGATGAAAGACCTTTATTTCTCTCCAAAAAACCTCAAAATCACCAAATTCCAAAATCACATCTTTTTTTTCGGTAGATGTGCGTGCGTTTGTTGAGTCTGGCTGCCTGGTCGTGGCAAATCCCAGCAGGATGAAGTTGAAGAAGATCCCTCTTCAGACATAGGCGACGAGGAGAGATGGGAACGAGACGGTCAAATGCACGAGAGGGTTCTCACAGAGTTACTAAACTGGAAGCATGGCTCAGGAAATGAGGGTGTGCAACTCACACAAAAAATAGTGGCATTACTCAGATTTTAGCTTGCTAGAATTTCCGAACTCTAAAGAAAACCAGCCGATTTTCCATTTATATATGAATAAACAGGTTCTAGGAATAGTCATAAAATTGATTCCGGTTTCAATTCAAAGTGTAAAGTATTACAACCGCTGAAGATATACCATAGGATTACAGACCAAGCAAAACTTCCTAAGTTTCTAAGGTCTACTTCAAATTTTTGCAAACCGTAAATTAATCTAGCTACTACGTAAGAATGAGTCGAAGTCCTCGGTTTAATCGTTTCAGTTTTAATAAAGTTTATTAATTATATTGTGGGCCAGGTTGACTTCTCTGTCAGTATCAGTATCAGCCCACGCCACACCATCATGGGACGAGGGTAAAGTCCATGGAACTCCGCTTTAAGACGCTTTTCCACTTAAATATGCATTTCCAAATTCTTAGGATGCTGAAAGTGGGAGAGAACTAGAAAAATGGTGGTGAGAGACTGCAAAATTGGTGATCTGGACATTCATAGAATAGTTGTTCTCGAACTCCAGTCCTGATTGTTTCTATTGTTATTAATTTAATCTAAATTGCAATTCCAAGTTACCCCATGGAGCCATGAGCTCCAGTGCTTCAGGTTAAAAATCATAATAAAAAAAAATTAAAAAAAAAGAATACTAGCTGTTCTGATAGACTGACTCCTGGCTGGATTCTACCAGGGTAAGCGACCGAGTTGCCAACTACTATAATAATTATTTAGAATTATAGATAATACCTTGATCAGGTTTTGTAACTTATTGTAAGAAGAAAGTGAGAAGGGTGTTTTGACGATTTTGAGGCGTGTTTCCCCTCATGAGATGGGGCTGGAGGAATTGGATTTGTGGGATGTAGAATAGAGTTGTGTTGTGCCTAACTCCCCTGGGCCTCCGCTCCGGAGAGTGGCTATAGGAAGTCCCTGCTTCATTTCTGGCCTCCGTATGGCTCCTTTTTCATGATCCCTTTTTAGTTAGTTCATCCCTAGGTAGAGTAGGACGCAGGAGGGACTCAAGGCTTCCCAGGACCGAAGCAGAAAATGGCCGAGGACGTAAGCCCAAATTTTAACTCTAAGTACTCCTTAAATCATATTCTAATATGCTTTGCTTTTTTCTTGTCTGCTCTCAGATGGTGTAGTTCATGGGCACTCTCACCTGCCCACTATGGTCCTTCTTATCACGGAATCAACGACAGGCTCCACCACGGTCTCCACCACCATCGAAATTGACCTCTCCATCTCCGTCGTATCAACCCTCGTCAAATCAGCTAATATCAATGGAGGAGGTAGTTCGTCTAGCAGTACCAGCAGTGGAGTATCTTCAAAGTCTGATAGCACGTTTGGAGACTCCAATGACAGTACGTCCCTTGAGACTGCCTCACTCATTATCACAGCCACCTCTAGTTCATCAAGTAGTTCATCCTCTTCATCGGCTACCTCTACGCCCGTTAAAAAGTCTGAAAGGCTTCTTGCCAAGACTGTTGCAAAAGGAGGAGGTCATGGTTCATCAAAGTCATCCATGTCCGAGGAGGGCATTTGCATGTGGAGGGATTGCTCATGTGTACAAGATTCATCGCTATTCAATATCATAGATCACCTACAGGTAAGAAAATCTCTAGAGTGAGTGTACCTTAATTACAGGGTTTAGAGGTAAAGTAGTTGTGGTTGATGATGGCTCACTTCATTCATTTCAGAATGACTCAAAGGTAGTCGAATTGAGTCATTGAATGAATTTTTTAGGATGATGCATAACAGACAGATGTATGAATTTTCAGTTCGACTTTTTTGTCCACTATAAATATGGTTAGATTTTTTCAATGAGATGAATTAATTTTTTACGTATTCTAATACTGCCATTAAGATGAATAGGAAAAATAGAAAGCCGAAGTGCACCCAAGGCTGTTGGCCTCTTCCTGATTGGCTCATAGGCTGACGAGTTAGCAGTCTAGACTCGGCACGGCAAGAAGATCAGTTAGTAGTTCAATCTCCTTCATTCTTCCATTTAATGATTCACAGCTGAATCTCTGAAGAATTTATTCAAGATTACTCAACTTCTCTCTTTGTCTCACAGTGTTTCTTGAGGAGTCTCCTCCTCAGGAGGTCTCGGCAAGAGACCTCATTCATTTACTATACTAGTTCATAGTTCTGATAATTTCTCATTTTTTGGTATAACTAGACATACCATGTGGCTCCGCAGACCAAAGCCAAAGGTTACACTTGTCTCTGGGAAGGATGTAAGGTCTATAATAAGAAATCAAGTTCACTCTCGTGGATTGAGAGGCATATTCTTACACATGGTGGAAACAAGCCATACAGATGCATCTTCTCTGGATGTGGACTTTCCTTTGGATCCCAAGTAATTTTAAACTGATATTTTATTGGTTTTTGTCCCAAATAATTCAGTGCTACTGGTATGATGGTATCTTTTTTATTGCTTCCACGTTTTGTTCCAGGGTGCCCTGGAGAGACATGTCAATAGTCATATCACGACCAACGGAAGTCCGATTGGTGGTACTCATGGTCCCTCTGCTCCTACAAAAAAATTAGACTCGACTCCTACTAAGGCCCCACGACGAAAAAAGTTAAGAGCAAGAAAACAAAAAGTAAATACGGGTAAGAATAAAATGGGATATATAGTTAAACTGCATTTTCTGAAGTAAACTTCAGATATTTTTTGACTAATTGAGTCTTTTATAGGGCAATTCGTGGATTTCTTTGATAAGCGGACGATAGAAGTAATTAAGTATAGGTTGTCAAGAGCAGTTCAGGTTGAGGCCAATAGCTCACATAACTGCACGTTTACATGCCAGGTGAGACCTTGCAGTGATTTGTTAATTTTATATGTGGCATGGACCGAGCTACACAAGTTTTTTTTTTTGTAGGTGCTGTCTAGGCGTATTTCTTCAGATGAGGAGCCTCACTTGCTGGTTCGTTGGTATCCATTATACATGTGAGTTAATTTTAATTAGAATCTATAGTATAGAGTCAAAGTTCAGTTCCACACGGCCATGTTGGAATTTGGACCTAGAATCGGATGCTTTCCGAACGCTTTAAACTGCTGGAATTGCATCCCTAACTACAGGCCAATAGGCGAATATTTTTTGTTATTTTTATATCTTTTTTGATTTGTAGACTTCCAGATGAATGGATTCCACAGAGTAAATTCGTTCCAAGAAAAAGTATACCCTTTCGTCAGTTGCCACCGGATAAATTGAAGTTCCTCTGCCCTACCATGTTTCCAGCGGAAAGGAAGGGGAAAGCAAAGAGAAAATGGGTACAATCCGAAACGAAGGATGAATTTCTGAAACTGATAAAAAATGAAGATGGGCCTTGTGAGTCTTGTAATTTACCACATGAGAGATGTGCTTGTATTCCACTTGATTCTGATTGGGTGGATTTCCTCATACCTGATTCCTACTGCTGAGAGGAGTGGACGAATTAAGTGAAATTTCCATGTTCAAGTCTTCGTGTTCATAATTTTTTTAGAAAACAGAGTCTTGTAACCCGCATTTAAACTAAGATCTATAAGTACCGATCGCACTTCTACGATTCCTAGTTGGTAAGGTTAAGGTAATTTAACTGGGAAAGAGACAAGTTTGTAGTTTGAACCTGGACGTACCTACTGTTACTTAAGATTTAGGACTCTAGATTAGGAATTTAATGTAAGGAAACCTTTTGGACAGTGCCCTTTACTTACTTCCACATTCTCACTGTATTATCAGTGCTGAAGTGAATGGAAAGCTGAGGGGCACTTGAAAAAGGATGGAGCAAGTCACTGCCAGACTGTAAAGAAAACGGGATCCTTGGACTTGTCCTCTCCAAGGAGAAACAAAATCAAAGAAAGTCAAGATCCAAGTCCCAATTTCAATTAGTTTCAATTCTGTTTAAAAATAGGAAGAGCTATAATGTGGGAGAAGGTAAAACTAAATAATTTTCTAAAAAGAAACAAACTAAAGTTTAATTGAAAATTCGGAGAGGAAAATTTATTATTTTCTATTCCTGACAATTGAATTTTCGCCTCTCCTTTCTCTCCCTTTGTAAATATAACGGCTCTAAGTAATTTTTTTTGAAACCTTGTTGCTTTGTTTTTAAACAAAATAATTGAAAAATGGGCTTGGATAAAATGGGAGGGTGTCGCTATGATTTTGAACAATTTTTGGAGATGGTGAAAAAGGCAGTAACAGTAGTACGATGAAAACTTGCTGGAAACTTGTCAAAGCTGAATAGTTAGAAAATACTAGGAAATTAACGCCTCATAGAGTACCAGGAGCTCTTTTTAAAATTTTTAAAACAACGTTTCCATCACTCGAAACTTTCAGTTAAGAATTTGCAACCTATGTTTTCCAAGTTTGATTTTGCAATATATGAGAAATATGCACAAAATGACTGAAGAACTCAAAATATGCAATTAATTAAGGCCTTCATCCAAAATCGTAAAGTTAGACCCAAGTTCAGTCACTCAGCCTTCTCTACCTTG
The DNA here is from genome assembly GCA_019776545.1 of Brachystomella parvula. Classification (NCBI taxonomy): domain Eukaryota; kingdom Metazoa; phylum Arthropoda; class Collembola; order Poduromorpha; family Brachystomellidae; genus Brachystomella; species Brachystomella parvula. Next base: position 8,758 of record JABASM010000391.1, read on the forward strand.
GTCGAAATACTCAAGATCAAGAGGTCAAGAGCTTCCCTTGACAAGCACTTCAGTTCTTTAAATTCTCAAATAATAATTCAATGTGTTCACTAGACGAAGATTCAGGAGTACAATGTCCAATTATTATGTAATACTAATGCTCAATAGTTTAATCGAACAAAATAATCAAGTTACTACACACTTCTTGGCAACTCTAGAGCTTACACTGCTGTTTTTTTTATTGGTTGGTTGGAAAAGATGGGAGGATCTTGGGGTTAGTTAATCTATAAATTCAGATTACGTCCTTCAGAACTCCTTAACTTTGTAATGCTAACTTTAATATTGGGAAATTGGTGAATTTTGTTGTTAAACTTACCTGTAAACTTGACCCCTTGCATTTCTAGCCCAATTTATCATTATTTACTGTATAAAGTAGTGCTTTACTTTTAAAATCGTGAAATAAAGCATCGTGTCTCTTTTGTACTTATTTCTTTGAATTTCGGTACTTGTTTTAGCAATTTAATTCTTCATAAAGGCATAACTAATAATTTCACTTAATAAATTGAAAATGAGTTTTCAGTCAGGAGAGTTGAGAATTGTGGAGGAAGGGATTAATCTAATGAGAGGAAGAGCCCATTTCCACTAATCACATGTTCCTTGATCCTACGTGGGAAAGTACTTTGGAAATACTCTCCAATCTTTTCTGTAAGCTGTTCATACTAAGAATTGCATGCTGTGCTTTGGTATCCAGCGGAAGAATTGCAAGGAGCCACCAAGTCCACCCTGGACCATCAGATAAATCCATCCAATCGTTCTCAGGCTCCGGCAAGGAGCCAAAATGAATCTGAATACGTTGGCGCAGGACAGGATCTATGGTTTGTAACCAAGCCGTCGCCTGGCTGTACACTTGGTCGTGGATTTCTTGTACCTCTGAAAAAAATACCCAAAAAATCAGTGTCTCCTCGCACTAATGTAGGAGAATCAATATTTACTTCCTCGCTCCGACGGGTCAACCACCGGCCTGTCATGAAGAATTTCAACCAGGGCTGTGTTGTAACCGTCCTTCTTTGATCTACTGAGAACTTTAAACCTTTTTCCTCCCACTGTATCAATGACTGATCTCCCGTCTGCAAAATACTGAACATTTCGTATTTCTAAAAGGGTTCCGTAGTCAGCGTAATTCTCCTGCCCTTCAGAAACATATGAGCACATCCCAAATTTTCGCCTTCCTGTTTCCATTGATCGACGGATCATTAGACGATATCTAAAGGCAATACAGATAAAGAATGAGACTTAAAAAAGATGCTACCGATGCTACCGTAATACAGAATAAGCTAAGCCTTACCTGGGTTCAAAAACATGTAGAGGACACGGGACAGTTGGAAATCCATTTGTACAAACAAAAATTGGAATCTCAATTTCTCTGCTACTGGTACTGTCTCCGATTTCAAGCTCTTGAAAATGCTGGCTAGCCCTGTGTTCTACTTCATTTTGCAAGAATTCAGTCATGGCAATTTCAATGAAGTATGTTGTAGACGGGTTGTGATTGAGCAAGAGATCCACAAGGGATGATTTACATAGTGGACAAGCCGAGGAGTGATCTAAGCATCGCTGCAAACAGGAACGGCAGAACGTATGTCCACAGAAAGTTGTGACTGGTTGATAGAGGAGACGGTAGCAGAGAGCGCACTCAAAATCAGAGACTGAAATAAGGGATTGATCAACTGGGCGAAGTAGATTATTCTTTTTGGATCCATCCCTTACGGAGTGCGGGCCTCGATCAGAGACGTTCCTTGTTTCTTCGTTAACTTCGCTCTGAATTCTCTTCGCCTCCTGTTCAGCAAGCTCAAAAATCCGATCTAGCCGAGCTGTATTCTGGTCGCTGCAGGTACCCCGACTCAGGGCTTGACACCGTCCTGTGTTCCAGAATTATAAATGGTTTTAAAGATACCTTGGTTAAAAGTATTTAATTTGTTCGTGAATTGCCTTGTGACTCTGGTTCTTCCGATTCATCTCGGCTCGCATCAGCTTTTCGTCCTATGCTACTTGTACGTTTCGTATAGGGGGAGAATAAGGTGGAGCCAGAATCAGCACTATGACGTCGAGCTGAAAGTAAAGTCCCACCCTCTGTCGATTGGAGGAAAATTTTATGAAGGACTTTGACGAGTTCAGTTTTCAACGCTAAGACGGATCCATCATCGTTCGTTTTTGTTACTTTGACTAGCTGGAGACAAATCGTGAGCGTAATAAATGCCTCTTCGTAGCGCCCAAGGGAAGACAATGTGACGCTTTTCCGGAAGTAGCCCTTCGCCCAGACTGAGCAGGATCGTATGGCAGCTTCAGCGTCTCTTAGTGCTTCCTCATTCCGTCCTAACGCGAGAAGAGCTTGCGCTCGATTGCCTAGCGACAAATGGTCATCCCCACCTGGAAACAAAAAAAAATTATAATTATTTTGCCAAGATGTAGCGCGATGACATTAAAGTATACCAACCTATCTTCACTGGCGGAGGCTGTCGAGCAGGCTCATTATGTTGGATAATAGATCAGTTTCATAATACCCCTCATAAATTTTTTTTTCTCTTGTTATCTTACGAAACGTTATATAAAATCTTGACCTTGCCTTAATTATATGATAAACCTCACTACAACACCAAGAGCAAAAATAATAAAGAATTAGAGATGCAAGAAAAAAATTGGAAGAAAAATGGGGAGACATATATAATTGACTTACATAACTCGATTGCTTCTGTATATTTGAGCAGCGCTAATTCCCCTTGATTCTGTTCGAATAGAGAATTTCCTTCTGCTCTATATCTGCTCGCTTCAAGGTACGCCGGCCACCATTTCTCCACGAGAGAGTTGATAAGGACGTTGGCCTTTGTCCTTGAAATCTCAGAATGTCCAAGGACGTATTTGCACCTCCGACAGCTTTTTCCAGCACTCTCTTTAGTCAAGCACTTTCGGCAGTAGGAGTGCCCACACGGGATTGTCACAGCTTCAATAAATATCCCGAAGCAGGCAGGGCAAGAGAAACTGTCGACGTGTAGAGTACTTCCATTCCTCCCAGGGCTCGCTGGAGGGGTGGATGTTGGTGGGGTTTTCTCGCAATATAAGTCAACAAATCCTCGGAGTGCTTCAGTATGCACATTTGAACCGAAGAGTCGGTAGAGGTGTATTAACTTGTTTATGCCCTCCTTCAGTAATTTCTCCCTTGCCATTTCTAACGGGGGGACTTCATCCTTAGATAAATTAGTTGAGGCGTTGGTGGTGGCAGGAGGCTCTGGAAAGAGGGATTTCCGGAACGCAATAGGTGTAGAGGATTCAGGGGTGACGGTCCCTGGAACTGGTACTTCACTCATTTTGACTTCCGAAATAATTTCCAAGTTGAATTCCGTTAAATTCAGTTCGACTGCTCATCTTCCCCTGCATCATTAGATTGGTCATAAATAAAACATTAAATCCTTAACATTATTAATTTTTTCTTTTGTGCTCAACCTGTTTTTAATTAAGGGTTACGGCTTGGGTTTGGCTCTCACAGTTTGTATCTGTTCAGGTAAGTTGCTAATCAATCTGCTATGATCCTGGATGCAGATCGGTCGCTCCTCGTCCTCCTGCATTGACTAAAAGCTCAAATAGTAGTAGGGTTGCTGGAACTGGAAAATAAATTACAAGATAATAATCTGCACTTAGAACGAAAGATGAACAACTCCAGTATTCCCTTTGTCCCATTTACCGATATCAAAATAGACACACTGAAATATGAAATCCATTGAGTAAAAAACAGACGCACAAGCATGCATCAAAAATATTATTAACAGCTTACATTTTCCTAAGGGCTTCGCAAGCAGTAAGGTGAAAGACCCGAAGCAGTTTCCTTCAGAATATTTTAAGATCCTTTTGTCTTGGAGATTCAGAATTTTGTTGGATGGCCCAGAATAATTTAATCCTGCTCATCAGCTGGGCGATCTTCCCTCTTGACAGACTGATCTCTGAATCTGATGGGTTCCGAGCTTTACTATTACTATACTACCTCCCACCTTCCTTGTAGTATCTCTTTATGCAACTCGCAAAGTCAAGTGACGTCAACCTGAAAAAATTATGTAAACACCGCCGATTGGTCTACCTGCATCCTCCACTTATATAATTTAACTATCTCCCTTTCTTTTAACTTTCCTTCCACCATCCATACTTTTCCTAAAATTCTATCATTAATATCCAAAAAAAATATTGAGGTGTCTTTGCCATATAAAGGTGTTTAAAAATTATTTAGAAACCCTGAGCGAAATGCTTTCTTGTAGAACTTGAATCAATCACTCTTCACTACTGCTTTGATTTAATAGGCTTTCATCTATAACTGCTGCGCTGCCAATAAATATTATGAATAGGCTACGCATTCCTTCTTCATAGACTGCTGAGAGGGTTTTCGCAAGTGAAAATTAAGCCTTAAGTTAGACGCCTTTTTCGCTGAAAACATAACGAGATCCCCTGGGATAAAAAGATCCTAATCTTTAGACTTTTACGTACCACTCTTTACAATTTCAGCAAAGGCAAACCCAGCTTTAAATTATCTTAATTTAAAATTTTTCTAAAATAGCAGTGCCACCCATGTAAAAACCAAATCGGTATTAAATCCAGTTATGTCAAAAATCATCAATCTCATAAAAAGCAAACAAATACAGGCTAAATAATCATCCCACTTCCCACGCCCAGAAAAGAACCATCGCAGCCTTGTTAAAAAATCCTTATTCTATTTTTTACTGCTCCACTGTGCTGGACAAGAAAGTTTTCCTAATTTTTCCCGTGCTTTCACTTTTTATGCAGAGAGGATTTCTCCAGCACGATCACGGCACGGAGATAGATAGGGAATAAATTGCAAGTTTTTCTTGCTTATTTAGTGAAAATGGGAAGCGTAAGTGGCAGGAGGCAAGAGCACTTACAATTACTTGCATCATGGAACGTGGTGGGGTGTCAGATGTGAGATAAAGATAATTTAATTCGAAAAATACTCTGAACCTCCTGAACCTCTGCCATTATTTCCGATGATCTAATACAAGCAAACAAGGCTGAAGACAATCCACGATTTTCCTGGAGAGCTTCAACATTTTGCAGCCATGCGGCTTGCGAATCAAGAAAATCCACAAGTTATAGAGGGACTGATTATAATCAGCAGAATAAGAAAAACATGTTACGAAAAAAAGAATTTCATCAAGAAACGAATCCCTATGAACATTTTGCAGTCTTCAGTCTTCAACAATCGATGCTGAAAAAACTTTAGGAATAATAAAATTATAGAGCCGAAGTTTGACTTTATCTTATTCGACTTGACGATTCCTTACATGTTACATAATAGTTATTTTTGCTTTTACTCAAAATGAAAAGCTTACGGAGAAACGGTTAAGACAAAATGCCCTACGACATCCCTGGCTTAGTTAATTACGTTCTTCCGCAACTAACTTTCAGTTGTCAAGTACTGATTCCGAAGGATGTAGATATCCGAGGCATTCTGACATGGCCAATTAGCTGATTTGACCACAACAGAACATAAGATACAATGCTTTTCTGCTGATAGGTGCATGAATTTGGAAGCGTAACTGTTTCTGGCAACTTTCTGCATCTGTTTTTCAATAAAAAAAAGTCATTCTCATTTTGCTGGGATAGCACGTGGGCAGTCCGACACCTTAATTAATAGAAGCTGTTGATCCCGTTTCTTTGCCGTCATTATTGCCAGGGAACTAGGAAAGGAATGCTAAATATTCGATATAGAGAATTAAGGTTACGGCAGTACTCATCTCTATTCGAGCCGATGAAGAAATAAAGTTTACGCTGCAAATATTATGCTACTACTCAACCACAGCAAAATCTTCAGCTCGAGCAAGATTGCAAAGGAATGATTCTTGAGTAGCTGATAAATTCCTCTCTCTAAGGCCACCAAGAGATAGTGTAACTCGTCCATTCACCTCGGTCCCCATCATCCTAAGAGTAAATACACATATAATACACTGAACTGCTACGAACAGCTAAGAGGTACAGCGCAACGAACAAAGCGGCTGGAGTAAAGTGAATCAGTAGTTTGGAATTCACAAACCTCAGGTTTTGGATAAGCTCCTTCGTTTTCCTAGAAATCTCCTTCATCATGTCGTAGTCAGTGAATCCTTTGTTCTCAGATAGTTGAACTATGAATAAAGCAATATCTTTGTGGGCCTTGGTCATTGTCATTGAGTCTGTGAAAAGACGGGTATGGTTCAGACGACGTGTTGTCAATGGCAATAACACCGATAAAAGCCATTTTGACTGAAACGAACTCACCTCTCGCATGCGACCCCACTGTAACTTCTGACGCTGGAACATTGACAAATACGTCATACAAATCTGCCCGATTTGAAATATTTCCATCAGTGCAACCGATAACATGGAATTGCGAGTCCTAGAATACACGTGATAACAAACTTGTTTAGCATATTCTAGCAAAGTAAATTAAAAAATAAAAATAAGTAAAACGGAATGGAAATCAAAAATCTTACCTTGAACGCCGAAAGTTCAGCCTGAGTGTTCTCTACAAGCGGATACAAGTAGCTCCAAATATTCCGATGCTCAACGAGAGTCGGAAGATTCAATACGAACTAAAGACCTAGGATAGTTTAGTTACGGATAATTTAAAAGATCAAAGCTCATACCTCTAAAAGATTAGTCACATCGTGATGATAGACTATAATTCTCCGTTTCAGCAAGAGAGCAGTATAAATTAAAATAGTTTCCATTCCGAATGACTCCGTGATACCTGTAAAAAAATTTAAGTTGTAAAGCAATGACCGTAGAATAACAAGAAAATTCACTCTTACTTCTAATGGACAGTTTTTTAAGCTTGAACGAATCCTCCACATCTAAGAACTTAACATCGAGCGACAGGTAGCCCAAAGTTACGAAGGAAAGAAACCTGCTGAGAATATCAGCAGGTTGGAATGTTGCAGGATCGGACTCGAGGTAACACCGCCTCAATTCTTGGCAGATGGCTTCATACCTCTCAGGATTGAAGTCCAATGATCCAACGGCTATGACAATACGATCCACCCTTGACTAAAACAGTACTACAGTTAACGTTGGGAACCCAACCGGCCTAACAATCCCCAAATAATACCTCTCGGGATTCAGGGCCAGTTTCACTAGCAATGAAATAAACCCATTTATCCAGGTGGTGGAAGTAATGACACCCAAAATCCTTAAAGTCCTGACTAAGTATCCGGAATTTATTCGTGTAGATCGATCTGCTGGAGTCATTTAAACCAGGGTAGCACAATGTGTAACGGAGATTTGCTCCCCTCCGCTCTAAATAAATAAATAAATAAATAAATAAAAGAAACGTGTCAGAGGTCTCCGCTGGGAAACAATTTCCTATAATTCATTTTAACGTACCCAGAAGGTGAAGAGAAGTTAATAGACTTTGTAACTTGGGTGACATTACGCTGGGCCTAGCCTAATCCCCAGTGTCACGCAATCGGCCAAAGCGAATCCAGCACTAAAAATACAATCAATCAATCAGCTGACTTTTGTTGTGGCGATTGCTGTTTTTCACAGAAAAGCGGGCATTTTTCCGTTCCGGGCATGTGCCCTAAGATAAGACCACTGCACTGCACACTCCACTCCACTCTCGCTAGAAAGTCAATTTCGGCTTTTTTATTTAACTACTGATTTCGGCGCTTTTCGGCCATTTAAATTCAACAAAAAACGACGTCAAGAAGTGCCGAAGTCGTACCTTATTTTCTGTTTTGAGGATTTCTCTATCCCATGTCCTCGGATCTCTGGTTCTCGGAATTTGGAAATGGAAATGCCGACAAAATCCCATTCATTCACAGGCGAGGCGGCTGCGGAAAGTATTTTCTTCTAATTTATGGGACTAATGTAATTGTTGATTTTGACTACAATTTCATTGCAAAAAAGGAGCATCTGTTAGCAATACAACATGGCACGGTACTACCAGCGTCCGGAAAACGCTCTTAAAAAAGCCAATGGTAAGTTATAATATTATGTCGGCTAAGACAACAGCACAGCTGCTGTTGCCTACTAATTTAATTTCTGCATCAGAACTCTGCCAGTTTAAGATACTCTAGATTAGCTTGTGTGGGGGATGATTTCGAGATGCTCGAGATGACGATAATTCTCTTTTTCGATTTCAGAATTTATCGAGGTGGGTAAACCAACGCGGGCACTCGATACCCTTTACGATGTCATCAAGGGGAAGAAGCATCGTACTTTTAGTGAGAAAGTCATCGAGCCTATCATGCTCAAATACTTAGAGCTATGTGTCGAGCTCAAGAAACCGCATACTGCCAAGGAAGGTCTGTATCAGTATCGTCTTATGTGCCAATCGGTAAGAATGGTTCCTTCAAAATCTGAGGAAAAAAAACCGAAGAACGATCCAGTGTACATGTAAACTCACTCCATTGTACTTTGGCAGGTAAATGTGGGACTGCTGGAAAAAGTTATACGAAGCTTTATAAAGATGGCTGAAGATCGGACGGAGCAAGCTCGAGATGCCTTGAAGGATAAGGTGCTAGCTGAACAATGTGCTGACATTGCTGAAGTTGATGATTTGGATAATCTGGCAATGGCTGATATGACTCTCTTAAAGTAAGTCCCGCGATGGTTCTTTGTAAAACTTTTCTAAAGTATTCAAGAGAATAATCGGAATATATTTTTAGTGTCATTACGGAGGAGCAGGCTCAAGAAAGAAGTGATCGTGCGGCTCTCATCCCATGGGTCAAGTTTCTTTGGGAATCCTACACCCAATGTCTGGATTTGCTTCGAAATAATGCAAGGCTTGAAGGTCTCTACCATGATATTGCGCAAATGGTGAGTGAAGATAACAAAAGAAAGACATTTTTTGTATGCTGAACTCGAATAATTTCCCAAAATCTGAATTCATTTTTAGGCATTTAAGTTCTGTTTGAGTTACACCCGGAAGACGGAGTTTCGCAAACTCTGTGAGCGCCTTCGAAAGCATTTCGATGATATCGTCAATCGAGCAGTTACTCAGCCCAACAGCATTGACTTTTCATCTCCTGAAACTCAGCAACTGAACATGGAGACTCGCCTCGGTCAGTTGGACTCTGCAATTGCCATGGAGCTTTGGCAGGAGGCTTACAAGGCAATAGAGGACATTCATCTTCTCATGAATCAATCAAAGCGGTCACAAACAAGGATGATGGCCTATTACTATCAAAAGCTGTCTCTTGTGTTTTGGAAGGCGGGCAATAATTTATTTCATGCTGCAACTCTGCTGAAATACTATAATCTGTGCAAAGACATGAAGAAAAACGTTTCCCCACAGGAGCTCCAACGGTAAGCTGAGGAAATAATAATAAGAAGACACAAGAATTCTCATTCATCTACTTTGTATTTTTCCTCTTAAACCAGGAACGCGTCTCAAGTCATTCTGGCCACACTAGCGATTCCATTTCCTGTAATTCACCCAGAATTCGAGCGCTTCGTTGAGACAGAAAAGGGAATGATGGAGAAGGCTCAGAAATTGTCAACTTTGCTATTCTTGTCCAGTCCTCCAACCAGAGCTACAATGATGCGAGACATATCGAGGTACGGGGTTCTCGCTAATGCGATTGATGAAATCCAGACTTTGCACGGTATCTTGGAGAATGAGTTCAACCCACTGGAACTGTGTGGGAAGGTGCAGAAGAGCATTGAGGCCATCACTGGAAACCCCGATAATGATTACTTGGAACAGTATATTGAACCTGTTCAGGATGTTGCCTTAGTTCGCTTGATAAAGCAAATCTCTCAGGTAAGGAAAACATTGCAAGACCTTCCCTTTGTGAATATGGGAAACTGGGATACATCCCCAATATGCATTTGATTTGATTTAGGTCTATCAAAGCATTGACTACGAACACTTCCTTGGGCTCTCTGTATTTGCTGATCAGCTTCATTTAGAGCAACTCATTGTCGATATGGTTCGCTATAGTGACATGCAAATAACTATTGACCATCGAGAAAATTGCATTCGATTTGGCTCTACAATGGCAGAGTCTGCCTATGACGGGAATCAGGATGAGGTCCAACTCCAGGAAATGCCATCCGAATCTGTTCGTATGCAACTGGTCAACGTTTTTGGCTGTCTCGAAGAAGCTATTGACCTTATCAACCCGGACCATGCCTCGGTAAGTACATTTTGAATTGAAAAAAAAAAGACTGAAATTGTTCCTAGAAATAATTCCTTGTCTAACGATTAAAAATTCTAGATTGTGGAAGAGAAGCTCAGAAACAAATTATACAGCAACTATTTGCTGACTGCAAAACAAAATCATATTCAAATTCTCCAACGCCAGAAGATTATTGCTGACCGTCGGGAGGAACTCGAGAGGAGTGCCGTCGATAAAGAGAATGAGGAAAAATGGAGAAGTGAGCAAGCTATGAAGCAGCAGATGATACTAGAACAGAAGCGTTTGGACACTGAGCGAGAAGAACGGGAAAGAAAGAAGAAGGAGCAAGAGATTCTAGAGATTCAGCAGCGGAGGGTAAAGGACAAGATCAAACTGATGGAGCAGACAGAAATCGGACGACTCGTCGTGAGCAGATTTGAGGAAGAAGACTTGGGGAAGCTAGACATTGAAACTGTTATCCAAAAGCAGAAAGAGGAGTTACAAAAGGAAGCGTCTGAGCGCGTTGTTCGAATGCTTGCTCAGTATAAGCGATTGGACCATTTGGAACGTGCGAAGCGGCTTGAAGAAATCTCTGTCATCGAGGAGCACATGATGAAGAAGAAAGAACAGGAGAAGCAAGAATGGGATTTGCACGAGAAGGAACGAATCACTCACTTGATCGAGGAGCGAAAGCTGGCTGTCAAGAACAGGGACAGAATGAAGCGGATGAAGGAGGATAAGGATCGCTTCTTGTCTTCTCTCCTCGATAATCGTCGTGGAGCCTTTTCGAAGAAGTTGGCCGACTATGAGAAACGCCTTGTGGAAGAAAAGGCTAAACGTCTTGCTGAAAGGAAAGCAGAGCGGTATGAGGAGAGGCGACGACATTACTTGCAAGAAAGAGAAGCGGAAGATCGACGTCGACAGGAAGAAATTCAACGGGAGGAAGAAGCCAGGGCTCGAGAGGAGCGAGAGAGAGCAGAGCAAGAAATAGAGGAACGTAACCGCATCACGTTTGAGAAACAACAAGCCAAAGAGCGAGAGATCGAAGAACGATTGGGAAAAGAACGACAGGCTGTGGCTGCAACGCCCGCTACTCCCGCTCCAGCTCCAGCTCCTGCTACACGGGCTTGGCGTCCTAAGTTTCGTGATGCCGCTGCTCCAGTTTCTGGACGTCCTATAACAGCTGAAGCTCCGGAGCTTCGTGGGCCTGAACGTGAACGGGATGTTGATCGGGACGGTGGAATTGGTAGGGATCACGAACGCAATGCGAATGACCGTCGTGGCGTTGGGATGGACCGTGATCGACGCGGTGGTGGCATGGTACGGGGTCGTGGCGGTGGCTATGATGGGGACCGTGGAGGTGGCCAAGAGCGAGACCAAGGAAGCGGGTACGATAGAGACGGGAGAACTGGATCAGACCGTGGTTTCCGAAAGGACGTAAGTGTTCGTTCTAACAATTCATTTGCCTTTTACTAAAGCTTTCTTGTACTTGTTCTTTCAGGAGCCTGTAGGAGAAGATTCTTGGCGTACTGCTTCCGGAAGGGATCGTGGAGGAGATCGAGACGGGTATGGAGGGTGAGGATCTTCAGTTTTCCATAACACTTAAATCCCAAGTATGTTGTTTCTTATTTTTTCTTCTTCTGTTCCATGTAGGCGCGGTACTCCTCGTTCTACCGGTTACAGGTAACACTTTCAGGATTTCAGTTAAATCCTACTTTGCATATATAAAACCAATTCATGTGTTACAGGCGGGATGATCGCCGCGACGGTGACCGTGAGGGAGATTCAGCAGGAGAAACTTGGCGAAGAGCCCCTACCAAGAGGGAAGCTTAGATCCTAACTTTTTAAGTAATACAATTTTTGTCGTACGGACTCAGCGTCTGTATATTAATTGCATATTTTTTCTTGAATAAAGTTATCTGAGTATGACTACGAACAATCAGTTGTTCACATGCTCATCTAACTAATTAACCCTGATTTTTGCTTTTAAAATCCGGTGATGATTATTTGCTGGCTGACGGCTATGGCGCCACGTTCATATGTTTGGGAGAACACGCGTTAATACTATAAAAATACAAAAAATAAGGTTCGTCTTCATGGTCATGCACATGCTTCGGATTTTATAAATTGACGACCGTCGTTCAGCTGAACTTTATTTACTTTTGTTTGTTTTCAATTTGTTCCATTATTATTCTTGTCTGACAGTACCCTTACCCTCGGTTAACCAGAACCTGCTGTGCACCCTTGAAGAAGAGAAGATATGGATTTCTTCAAAACGATCACGGCAGGAGTCAAGTTTGATAAAGATAGATTTCTGAACGAAGCAGTGAAACTGAACGTAAGCTAAGCTGCTTTCTGAGCAAATTAGTAGGAATCTCATATTAAATTTTTCTTATTACTCCAGATGGTCAAGGTTGGTGAAGGGCATTCAGTTGTCAAAACAGAGGAAGCCTCAACGCGGTCAGAGGATCATGTTATCAAGAAACGACCAGTTAAAAGTGAGGGTTCTGATGCATCAGCTTCCTCAGCTACAGAAATTCAAGATAATGCGGATGTAAAGAGCAATATATTCTAGTAATTTTTTTAAACGGAATTAGACGTTCCTGTATCCTTTTAGGGCAGCACCTTCCGAAAGGTCAAGGGGGTTCATATATGGGGGTCCGACATTCCCAAGGCAGTTTTTGACTTTCACAGTATCAAGGGAATTGGGAAAACGTTACTGGCTAACCTGGCAGCGTTAACATACGACAGCCCAACACAGATCCAGAGCTATGCAATACCTATAATACTAAAAGTAAGCTTGTATCATTAAATTTGCTCCTAGAGCTAATTTCTTTGGCTTTCTATAGGGACGTGAGTTGTTGGCTTCGGCTCCTACCGGAAGTGGAAAGACCGCTGCTTACGTAATACCAATACTCATATCACTGAAGCGGCCAGAAACTGGAGGGCTAAGGGCACTAATTCTTTCTCCAACTCGAATCTTGGCCAAGCAAATATACAAGTGGGTTTCGGTTACATATGTAACAATCAAAGACATTTCTGTACTTTAAGTTTCCTTATTCTTTTAATAATAGTGAGTGCTTGGGTCTGAGCCAGAAGACTGGATTAAAATCTTCCATGATTAATAGCAAACGCTTCACAGAGCAATCAGCTAAGAAAGCCTGGAAATCGGGTAAGCAGACACACCGAGTGTGGTAAAAGTGCTTGAAAATCGTTTTACTGACACAGCTCTTTTCTAAAGATATTCTGGTTACGACACCTAACCGCTTAGTTTCCATTCTAAAAGAAGGCTGGGTCAACCTCTCCACGTAAGAAACTAGTAGAAATTACTGTTACCGGTATGTTACATTAAATTGAAGAGAATTCAATGCTGCTTTTTTATTAGCGTGGAGCATCTGGTCATAGACGAATGTGACAATTTATTCGAAGAAGGTTTCCAGGATCAGATCGGATTTATTTACTCTGCGTGCACCTCTCCAATTGTAAAGAGATATTTCTTCAGTGCTACCTGCTCCTATAACGTCGAAGTCTTTTGCAAGACTCATCTCGATAATCATATACTTCTCTCACTTGGTCCAAAGTATTTCAAACAATTACGAATTGGAGAAGAGCAGAATGTAACGGAATCATTGAATTTGTAGGAGTACGACGGTGGATCTTGTGGATCAGACGATGACCTTCGTGAGTACGGAGGCAGGAAAATTCATGGCGCTAATGGAACTCATTAGAAAGGTATGAAAAGCTAATGTAAATGATCTGAGGGATGATTAAATCCACGGAGGCAGTGGTTCTGACATTCGTCCTATAATGTTTGAAAATTGAACCCGAACCTTCGAGCAATACCTCAATCAGCCATTATCGAGCGCTGTCGCTTAATGAAAAAATATACAATCGCGAGTAATCGAACTAATTTTTTTTTTAGGGAATCGAACCTCCTGTTTTACTGTTCGTCCAAAGTGAAGAACGTGCAAAAGAACTATACGCAGAACTGATTCGTAATGGAGTGAACTGTGAAGCGATTTATGGTTCCAAACCACAGGAGCAGCAGGAGAAAATAATTGAGTCATTTAGAATCGGAAAAATTTGGATTCTCATTTCAACAGGCCTACTGTCAAGAGGAATTGATTTTCCTGCCCTGAAAATGGTCATTAATTATGATCTACCTGCTTCGCCAGTCCAGTATATTCACAATGTTGGTAGAACAGGAAGAGCTGGCCGGATTGGACAGTGTGTATCGTTCTTTACTGAGGATGATCATCAGAATCTTCAAAGGTTTGGCAATTTTTTGTACAATATTGTACTGGCCAGTAAATAGATGACTGATATTAAATAGCTTAATTTGTTTCCGAATTCTAGAATCGCTCACGTATTGCAAAACACTGGATTCGAGGTACCAGAGTATCTGCTCAAATTAAAGAAGGCAAGGCGGAAGGAAATCAAAGTTCCGCAAAGAGAAAAAATTTCACGGCGTCACCTTCCACGTAAGCGAAAATCAGATGGTAGGCCTGCAAAACAAGCATTGAAGAAGAATAAATCGGAGTAAATGGACTGGAGCTGAGTGAGTTACATGAAACGTAAAGGAGATATTTTGTTACTTTTCCTAACGTTTCTAATGTGATTAAACTTTACTTATTTTTACAGCCTTACTGATTGAGATTCTTCAGTTCATACTTATAGGTTTTGGATTCTAGAAGCCTACCAAAAAGGCAAAATTAAGATAATCTAGACTGATTATTTTCGCTGCACCTTGTCCAGAAAGAACTAAGATTTCTAAAAACTGTAGGGCGAAGGCAGTGCTTTCCATTCTTGGAGTTGTAATTCAAAAGTTCGTCTCTATCAGTTTATGGTTTCTTCTGAGACTACGCAAGCATGGGATCCACCGGAAGTTGAAGGACGTTCCGGATGTACAGTCGTTTCCCTTGGTAGATAGGGCTGACTAATGAGATCGCTTTGTAAAATATCCCCAAAACCTCACGTAGTCCGTAGAATTTAGTCCTGTGAAACGATTTCTCTAAAAAGGAACAAAGGAAAAGATATCGTGGAGGTCATTCACCGATTCTAGAGGCCTCTGTCTAGGCGGGGCCTACTACTGCTCATGCTCAAATC
>JABASM010000392.1:0-23991 GCA_019776545.1 Brachystomella parvula
GAGACATTCCGGATGACAAATGCTTGAACAGATTCTTGATTGGAGAAAGAACGGACATTCCCGAACTCATCTCGGGTTCATAGCCATGCTCTTGACTTGAAGGCTGACCATTAGAAGCAGCCATAGGATTGTACTGGTAGTAATGGTGATTGGATTCGGAGCTGCTGAGCGAGGATTTCTGTTTCGTGGGGGGCTGGACGTATCCAGAAACTGATCCACCTTCACTTGGTGTATACCGGTTTGGACGTGGGGCGACGGGGAACTCAGAGCGTGTGATCCCGTAGGCCGTCGCCTGTACGTCATAATCAGGGAAAATTGGTCTTCCTCCTATTTGTGTTGGATAGGTGAAAGGCGGGGGGCGTTTCTCCTCATCATCCTCAAAATCGTCGTCATCTTGTGCCTCTTCAGATGAATTTTCAGCTTCTTCCTCTTTTGGTTTTTCAGGCTTTTTCTTCTTGAGTTTAATTGGTTTCCCAGCTCCAACCGACTCAAATGCATTCGTAATTTTGGTAAAGGGTTTTTCCGGCTTGTGCTTGT
Organism: Brachystomella parvula; assembly: GCA_019776545.1. NCBI lineage: Eukaryota > Metazoa > Arthropoda > Collembola > Poduromorpha > Brachystomellidae > Brachystomella > Brachystomella parvula. The sequence continues at coordinate 538 of JABASM010000392.1, forward strand.
AGGGGCGTCCAGGGTTAGTGTGGGCGTAGTCGTAAGTGTGGACAGCTTCGACCACTTCCTTCTGGTTGGTTTGCTGCTGGGCCTGCACGCTCTCAGGAATTCGGAATGGAACCGGTTTCTTGGGTTTCTGGATTTTAAGGGGTTGCGGTTTCTTCTCCTTTGTTTTGATTGGCCGAATCCCATCTCCCTCATCATCCTCATCTTCGTCGTCTTGCTCCTCACTCTCCTCATCGTTCCCATAGTCAACTGGGGTATTGTATTTGGCTTCCTCGTCGTAATCGTCATGTGACTCATTACTGTTGCTATTCCTGTCGTCATCTTCATATTCAACATTATGTTGCTTATGGTCATGAGCTTCGTCGTCAAAATCATGCTCATGGTTTCCAATGACCACGACAGGGGAAGTCTCGTTGATATCGTCGTCATCATCCTCGTCGTCGTCCCCAGCGACTGGTCTCTTCTTCTTGGGTGGGAGCTTGTAGTGAACTAGTCGCCGAGGGGGCTCGGTAGTTGTGGTCGTAGGGACTGTGGTAGTCGTGGGAGCTTGAGTCGTTGTAGTGGTAGTAGTTGTGGTCGTGGTTGCTTCTGTCGTCGTAGTTGTCACCTTCTTCCTTTTCTTTTTCTTGAAAATTGGAGTACGGGTGGGGAGCTGTTGGCCTTTTTGGGTTTTTTTAATTTTGTAGCTTGTTCCTGGGTTTACTAGAAATGGAGAGTCGGCACCGGCGAGGTTGGGTTGGAAATAGGGTTCAAGACCCGCTGGGATTTTGGGACCCATGCTTCCAAATTCCATTTTTTCTGATTCCGTGAGTGGACGGGTTGATGGGGAAGAGCTAGTTTCTGGGGGCGACAGCCATGGGTTGTCGAGGGGCCCCTGGGTTTCCCATGGGCCCTCTACTGGAACTTTAATTTTTGGATCAAAGGGTGGAGGGGTGCGGCTCGGCCGCTCTTCAACGACAGGTAGGGGTAGGACTGGCTGACTCACTTCATCAATCACTCCTTTCCCACCATATTTCTGGTACAATTTCTTGAACGTGTAGTTGCAACCGGAAATCTGCTGGCATTGTCGCACTGTCCGGAGCTTGGTTTCTAGGCCTTTTTGCTTAAGGATTTTTCTCGCTCTTGCCATTCGCTAGACGAATCAGAAATATCAGTTAGAAAACTGTACGGAAAACAATATTCGAATTAAATGTAGAAGCACAAAGAACTTACGGATTTCATTTTAGGAGACTTCAAGAAAGAAATGGATTTTGGATTTCTAGTCCCTGGTTTCGCCCCTTCTTGAACTGGCATTCCAAGACCGAAAATTTGAACCATTGGAGGGGTAGGCTTGGTTGTTGGGATTTGTCTGACGGGAGCAGGGGTTGTGGGAATCGAGGGTTTCTTCCTAGGCCTTTGGTTTCTCCTCTTAGGTTCCTGTGGCCTGACATACTCTTGGACACGAACCTCATGGTCCTCTTCGTCATCGTCCTCATTGCTCAGACTGTAATCCTCCAATGCTTCAACAGTTTCTTGGCTCAGGCTCCCTTCGTCATCGGCTTCATCAAATTCATCAGGTCTGAAAAAAATATTCCCGCCCAGGCTGGTCAGTTTCATATTTTCTAGTGCGCACGCGTATTTTCATGCTTACGGATTTTCCTGAAAAAACTTCCCAACGATGGCGGCATAGTCTCCGTAGATTTCTCCATCTTTGCTACTGCCGCTGTCGTGGGCGTCCTGGATGGAAACGACGCTCATTCCACAGAGTAATTTTGCCAGGCATACATCACGGTTGCTTGGGGTTATTCGGACTTCGTCGGACCCTAATCTGGTTCCAGGCGGCTGATACTTAAGGTACGATGGGGGTGAGGGTTCGGGGACTGGACTGGAATGTGTTGCTGGAGTAAATAAATTTAAGGCTTGAGCTCCTCAAAGTTTTATCTCAATAATTTTTTTGATGATTTGATGCATACCTGTGATTGTCACTGCTAAAATGAAACCCCAGAAAACTGGAGCATTCATTTTAAACTTTGGATTTCTTACCATGAAAAACACAAATAATAACTGAACACAGAATGCTCAAAAAAGCTTGAAATATTAAAATCGCTTTAACACAGCCTCATTCTGGCAGTTCTTGTAAATGTAAATCGAAAGGCAAAATATTTTCGTTCTAGTGGATCCAAAGGCTTAAACGGGACTGGGAGAAAGCATAAGGTTAAGGTCAAGAAATTCAAAAGTGGGTCACTATGACTCCTTAGCATAAGCTCAGCTACAAATTCCTACGGTAGATTTTCTCATGTAAAAACTGGTCTGATCACTTTCCCTGAATAGGATTCATTTTCATTGTCATAAGGCTTGGTCAAAGGAATACTGGTCGAGTGTATAATAGTAATTCGTAGGGAGTAGCGGAATTGGGACACCGCCATTCACTGCAATGCCAAGTTCAGGGACAAATCGTCACTTAATAATTTTGTTTCTTCTGTGACTTGTGACTAAAATTCTCTTAAGAAAAGGAAAGCTGTTGAAAATGTAAATTGAAATGAAAGTAAAACTACTAAATACTTAGAACTTGTTATGGGTTCGATAAAAAATAAATAATTGTATTGAATAATCTCAAGCTCAATTTTATTTCTATTTGATTTGTGCCAAGTGAAGCCACAGCCAGAACTTAATTAGTATAGTTATTGAAAGAATCAAAAAAAATAGCAGGAAGAAATGCGGAACTAAATATTAGCAAGCACAGTTCTCAGTTTCGTTGCGGTAGGCGCAACCACCAGCGCAAGTAGCGGCTTTCGCTTTTCTCAATAAAAGGCGCAACTGGCGGCTTTTCTGAACGAGAAGGTGCTACCACCAGCCGCAATGGCGCTTTCCGAAAATCCCTGGGACGCAACCGGACCGCAACTGACGACTTGCGCAAAGTTTGGTGCGGAAGCACCGAACTTTGCGCAAGTCGTCACTTGCGCCAGCCGCAAGTTGAGCCTGAGAAAACTGGCCAGCAAGAATTGTAAAAGGACCCCGACACAATAACATTAAGAAAACTGTCCCATAAACTTAAAAGCTGGCGACATCAACTCAGTTTTCAGCAGAGAATCGAGTTGTGAAGGTCGTTTTTCCAAATTCGAATTGGTTTGACCTCTGGAGGTCACCAAATGTCAGCCCGGCCTCACGAATCTGCATAAGGGACCGGTCAATCGAAAGCTCTTTATTCGCTAATTCAAAAAAAATATGCTGCACTTGACCTTTTCCGCTCACAACATGGCCGCTAGGGGTCGCCAAACCTTAGATTGAACTTTAAATGACCAGCGGCCATATGCTATGGGTTTAAAAAGTCATGTGTAGCATACTTTTTGGAATCAGGGACTGGAGAGCTTTTGATCGACGTATCGGTTGTCCAAATCAGTGAGGTCAAGAGAATGACCTTTGGTGACCTCCAGAGGTCAAACCAGTTCGAATTTGGAAAAATGACCTTTACCATTCGACTTTACGCTGAAAACTGAGTTGAGCTTGCAATTTTTTTTAAGTTGTATGGGACAGCTTTCCTGATGTTATTGAAGCGGGGTCCTTTTAGGCTCTGAAATCTGCCTTTCTTGTGAAAAACTGAAGTCCAGAAAAAAGTCCAGAAAAAAGCCAGGTCGAAGAAAATCGTTTAATTGGCTAGAGCACGTCGTTTTTTTTTTTTTTAGCGGCACTGAATTTTCCGAGTAATCCAGGGGAGCTGGAGTTCTGTTTCAATATAAAAATCATATAAAAAAAATCAGAAAGGACAGGTGAGAGCGTCAGGAAATTACAGGTGTGTGAAGGAAAAAGCCCGTGAAGCTTGAAACCATTTTAGTATTCATTCATTCAGACTCGACGCTCAAGGAAGCAAGCCTCGTATTAAGTCATTGAAATGCAAAATGCGAGGCATTTCTATTAAAATTCTGGGTCTGGGGGCTGCTGGAGAGGAAATCAATTGAGTCAATTTTGGAACATCCAGCGGCGTGGGTATAGCTGTCAAAATCGCAGCTGATTCCCGTATAAACCCAAGTTCTTGAGCTCTGTACCTAAAATTTTTAGTCTGAGGTGAGTAATTATTCTAAATGTAGACCCATGAATTTTTATCTAATCTGGTTAATCTTGGTTGTTGGTTAACTTCTCTCTTATCGGTCCAGAAAGCTAATAATATTGTTCAGTCCACCGGTAATCCCCTCAGCTTAGCTTTGAGTTCAACAATGGGAATTTAAGAAGACCCTCATATTTCTAAGGATTAAGGGAATAAACGCTACTGGGTACTTACACACCCACGAAAAATTGCTTTTTTCCCAACCCGGCTCCGATGTAGTTTAGTCATAAACTGACATTCAAGCACTGGAGAGGATGTCGCGCACTGGGATTTTCATACTTTTCCACATCCTTTTCTCATTTGCCGGTGGGTCACCATCATCTTCTGGAGGTGGGTATTGAACTATAGAATGACAAATTGTTACTTGCAAACTGGGGCTGAATTGGAATGATTATCGGATTTTAGATGGAGGTTCAAGAACTGCAACGGTCGGAGGGATGATTCTCTTTGCTGGTGTAATGTTCATTTCCCTTATTCTGGTTCTAGTCGTCTGTCTGGAAGGAAGGTGTTGGAATCCATTTCGTTACGTAAGTGTCCAGTTTTTTTTTTAAAAAAAAGGAAGTAATTAGTATAAGTTTTGTTTGATTTGTAGTTTCGTCGTGATGGTGTCGCGGCTGCGGGTATCGATAACCCACTGTCAGATAGTGGCGGCATAGGAATGAGGATGGACATGGACTTAGAAGAGATTGATGTCAGAGCATTGGAAATGGAGCCAATTGTTTTTGAGCCGCTTCCGACCCTTAGTGATCTCACACCTAGGAGAAAGAGCGAAGAATTTCAACCTAACGGACGACATCGGGGAGCCATTGTCCCATTCAGTTCTCCTGAGTCTCATATTTATGCCCACGATTGGTTCGGTAAGAGAGTTAAAGTTGTGCTTCATTTCATTGTGGATTCTTAATTTCAAAATAAAATATAGATGAGCCTTTCCGTAATTTTCCACGTGGGAACATTCAGTACATCCGGGAATTGGGGAAAGGGTGGTTTGGCCAGGTTTGTCGGGAAAACGTTTATTACTGATACAGTGGAAAAGGATTAGGATTTTCTAATTTGTTTTCCCTCAGGTTATCGAAGGAGAGGCCATTGACATTGTCCCTTATGCAAAGAAAATGCGCGTCGTTGTCAAAGTTTTGAGAGGGGATGCCAGTGACTCAGAGCAAATGCGTTTCCTTGATGAGTCACGTTTATATCGGGATGGGAATCATGGGAGCATACTGAAGCTCCTGGGCCATTCTATTGAAACTAATCCTTTTCTTCTACTAATGGAGTATTGTGCTCTTGGGGATCTCAAGTCTTATCTAATTTCAAACATCACACGGGCAGAAGTACTTAATACGCGAGGAGACATCCTTAGAATGGCACTCGGTAAGTTTAAATATATAAAATTCAAGGCTTTATTCATAGATATCCTGAAAACTGTGTTTTAAAAATTCAATATTTACTTTATTTAGATGTGGCGAGAGGACTGGAATGGATGGTAGCATCAGATTTTACTCACGGCGATCTTGCTGCTCGTAATTGCCAAGTCGGCAGCGAGGGTCGAATCCTCATTGGAGATTACGGTCTATCTACCCAGCTTTTCAAAGATGATTACTACTGGAGTGGACATTTGGCGATCCCGCTGAGGTGGGCAGCTCCTGAAACGCTTCACTGCACTATCAATACAATTCAAACACTCAAGGTGGGGTTGCTGCTTTGACTTACAAATTAAATTGATCAAAATACAAAAATTTTGGTATCGCGTATCTCCCTAATTTTCAGGTCACAAAAGAGGCTAACGTCTGGACTTTTGGAGTCTTACTCTGGGAAGTAATGGAGTTTGGAAAGCTGCCTTATTTTGAGCTGAACGATGAAGAAGTCATATCTAGGGTTCTCTGTGAGAAGAACTACGTTCTGGGAGGCCCTACGCTGCCGTCCGTTCTCCACAGGGAAGAGCTCCATAGTCTTATGTCTGCCTGCTGGTCACCTAATCCTAGCAAACGCCCTTCCATTTCATCAATCGTTGACAGACTTCAGTTTCTTATCCAAAAGCTTCCTTCTCTTCTGCCAAAGGATGATTTCGATACAAAGTGGGAAAGCGCTCCAAGTCAACTTAAGAAAAAGTCTGTTAGCTTCTCCGGTGAATCTTCAGCGGCAGTTCAAGTAGAATCTCCAGTCAATTTTGCTATTTCTACACCTGCAACTCCCCTCGTCAATATTCCTAGTGTACCCTTTGCAAAAACACAGATTGAGTTTGAAAAGAGGGAAGATCCATTTCCATCGCTTGACCTCTGGAAACCGGCTGATCCAGAAGAGGAGGATTACAAGAAGCGAATTGAAAGAGGAGAAATTACGCAAAAGGTACGTTCACACGTTATGAGCAAAAAGTCGGCAAAAGACGGGTATTTGATGCTGAGTCAGATCACTTTTCTCTCCAGCGAGAATAACTCGTTTATTTTGATCACAGGTACGTGAAAAGTCTGAAAGTGTTCAAGATTTGATGATTCTGACCCATGTCGAACCTGGTGACCTCAGTGAGGGTGAAAGTCTAGTTCTTCTCGACCCATCACCTCCCCCACTACGTCGTGCTTCAAGTGAAACAGCTATCAATTCTCCAGTCAAAGGATCTAGTCACACATCTTCCTCAAAAGCTACAGCTCCTTTTCTTCTTCCATTTAGTACTACTGGCATCTTACCTCCTACCGTCACTACTCCCCTCAATAAAACTGGAATCGACATTCGGCTCACTGCCCCTACACCAAGCCCCGGAATCGCTATCAATATTATTCAGCCCACTCCTACTCCTGTCAAGCAGCCCAATCTACCGTCAGTATTAGCAAGCAAGGAAGACAGCTCCCTCAGGAAAGAAATTCTCAAACGACGCTTCGTATTCCGGGATGAAGATGCGGAAGGGCCAAAAGCTAGGCATACGAGCACGCCAATTAAATCACCATCTCCCATGGATGAAACCATCACTACAGACTCATCAGAAGTATTTGATTCTCCGGATAAACCGGAAATCGTTGCGCTTGGTCAAATTAGTCCCATTAGTCAAGAGGCTGGGAATCATTCTATCTACTCCCGTAGATCATCAAACTCAAATACGTAAGCCCGGAATTCCGTCCTTAGGGCAGGTATTTTTTAATCGTGGCGATAAATAATTTGGGTCTATTATTTTTTAAGGTACACCGTTTCTGCTTACGGGCCGACGGATGAGCTCGGATTAGACGCTTATCAGAGTGTGACATCAATGGTAGACCCAGCCTCAGATGCATCACCGGCTGTTTCTACCGCCGTCGCCAAGAAACTCAATTTCGATGATGAGCAGCTAGAAACTAAGGACTTAGAGTCATGGACTCAAATCTCAGAAGAATTTCAGCCCGAGTCTTGGCTGGTTTACACTAAAGTTGAGGGGAAGGAAGAGTCGGAATTCGAATTTACTCGGAAGAAGGAAAACACAGCAGAGAATTTGGATAGAGTAGTCCAAGTGGAACTTCCAACTTCAATTACTATACTGGACGAGTCATCCCAGGAAAACGGAAAGGTGAAACCTCAGGAATTTTCTGGAGAAAACAGTATTGTGGATGATTCTACGATGGTAGTCACAGAGACGACAGAGGAAAGTGGGGACACAGGTACAATCGTCAAAGAGAATGAGGGAGAATTTGCATCCCTCACACCTTCCAATGGCCAAGACGTCGAAGAGGAGAGCCTCAGTCTGAGCTCCAGTGAGGATCAAGGTCCAGTTCCTTTCATACCTTCCAAATGGAATGCAGCTCTCAACCCTGCCAAGTCAGCTATCAAGTCTCCGGAGACTGGAGAGGAAGTCAAACCAAGTGGTTCTACAGGGGGAATTCGCAAATCGGTTTCATTCGAGCGTAAAAAACGGCACCTGGTGTATGAGTATCCACCGCCGCCTCCTCAACAGGATTCAGAAGAGGAGGACCAAGTCAACCCTTCGGGACCGCTAGCCCTTTCTCTTGGTAAGCCAATTTAAACTGCAGTCAAGGCCCAGGGCGGTCGTAGATTGGCTGAATTAGTTGAAAAAAAAAGGAATTCTTGACGCAGAGCTCATTGCTTTCATTTTTTAGATTGGGACCTCGACGCTGATGAGATGGAGGGTGTCGTCGAAGATGACTGGGACGTAGAAGCAGCTGGAGAGCCAAAGACTAACAATAGTAACCCTATGGATGTGTTGTACCGGATCTCTGCTCCCTTCCCTGATAGCGGAGATGAGCCTCGGACTGAGCCACCCCCGCCGATACCACCTGGCCCAGGACTCGGTGGCCTCCGCCACACACGAGAAAAGCTGAAGCTCGACCTCTGGAAAGTTGGAGGTCAAGCCACCGAGAAATGAGGCCGTGGAAGGTGGAAGAGGCTCTAGCTCTGCCGACTCCATTTGCACTCACTGTGATAATTAATTAGCCCGTTCATTCAGAGACCCATCATTTATCTAGCTCATTACTCAATACGTTAGTATCTTCCCTAGCTCTAGCTTCCCTACTCCTCCCGGGAGTATGAAAGCGTCTTCTACTTATCTAAATGTTCTTACTTTAAACCTCAACTACTCAGCAGCTCATTACAAGTAAAGAATCAGTATGAATCCACGTTCAAACAAAAACGAAGTTCCGACTTTATAAATTCACATTTAATAAAAACAAAGAGACAGTAAAAGTAGCCTCTTCTGTCGTGCAAGTACGAAGGTAATTCTCATGATTTCATGGACAATTACTAATCTCCCAACGGGTTTCGTCGTTATTAATCTCACAAAATCTTCTAAATGTTGAGATAGGACTAGATGAACATGGGTCTGAGGGCTTGGCATTTTGGTAAATTTGAATATACATTAAGCAGGGTGTGGAGTGTTGTTATTTTTAGGCCTTGGAATCACCCTTTCCTTGGGACATCAAAAGTGGGAAAGCCTTTACTTGACTCTGCCACTGCGAAGAAACTTGGAAGAACTTTACGTCGAGCCATTCACCTCCGTCCACATATACTGCAAGTTAAATATTTTCTTAATTTTTAATCCTAACATGAAGTTTGATATTCAACTTACACTTGATCGCGTTGTGGGATTTTGCGAGACACACTAGACGAGATACGCCTTCCAAACTTTGATTTTTCAGATCTGTTTCTTTCTTCTTTCCAAGTCGCATGACTGAAATGGCAATAAGAAAAACCATTTTACATAGCAGTACTACTACAATTTTCAACCCGTGCTATTATAAACTTACTTTTTTGTTTCTTCTGTTCCTTGAGAACGTAAGAAACAGCAAGAAGATTCTCTTGAGTTCTCTGGATGGTAAGGGTTCGGAAGAATGCTTTGATGGAAGACTTGAGAGTTCCTTTCCAGTAGTCCACTTGGAGCTGGGACAGAAAATAATATTTTAAAAATATTCGAATACATTCTTGCTGCACAGAGAACCAATATTTACTTCAAGTGGTTCCTCCCGCGGTGAGTGTGGGGGTGAGGGCGGGGAAGAAGACGGATCCACCTCACCACCATCCACTGAAGCCAAAGAGAAGCCGACGCTCAGCCGAACCTCGCTTACAAATGGGACGAAGACTTGATTGGACTCTTGATTCTCTTTCGCAGTATACGTTATCATAGCTTCCGCAATTGGCAGATGAAAGACGAGCCGACGACTAGTAGCTACTTTTATATATGAAACCAACCGAAGAGCAAAATCCTCAGCATCGCCGCGCTCGGTGAAATCATTGAAGCTCTGGGCATAATTTGAGTCTCCATGACAGAGCAGCTTCCACACGGATCCACCAGCTGAAAAACCAAATTCACGGAAATGAGAAATTCTGCCTTACTAAACGGAAAATGCAAAAATCCAAAAAAAAAAAAGTAATGAGCTAGTCGGTTTCAATAATCGAATGACTCACTTGAAAATGGTGCATAAAGAAACGAAAAGTAAGACTGCCAGTCATGAGGTTTCGTTGAAAGCTGCGTGACGTAGGTTTTCGTAACCCCGCTCAGGAGTGCCTCGTATCCTAGGAACCAGTAGTGAGTACAAATATGGCTTTCCAGAAATATAAGAAATATTTCTTACCTGCAATGACAATGGTAACTGGAGGTGGAGCCTTAGAGTTGTAATTACAAAATTTTTGTAGTTTGGCTACAAGCTGCTGGAAAGCGAATTTGATGTCAGACTCATTTTCAATCCCAAGGACTTTGAGTCCGCATTTGGCAAGTGAGGAGAAAATTTGACTCCCTGGGCCTTCGAGCCAAAGCAAGACGATGAGATCTGGAAATCCATCTTCAAGGATGGCACACTGATCGGTAATCGAGCCGAGCTTAGAGATTCGGGTTCCTTTCCCATTGAGATTTTGTGATGGTGATGGGGCATGGAGAGGAATCGGATTCTGCCGAATTGAAGTCAAGGGTTCTTCACCCTGTTCTTCAGTCCACGAATCAGAATCAGCCTTTTCATCAGACGTAGGGATATGTCGTTCACCCAAGCCGCCTGGAAAACATTAAATGTTTAGTAAAGTTCTGTGACGAAGGGAAGCAGATGTATTTACCATGGTGAAGGAGAGATCGAGATGAAGCAAAGAATGGTGGAAGAGCGGGTTTCGGGAAGGAACCTACTGACAGTGTATCAACGTCAGGCTCAGAATCTGAAAGACCCTCTAATTCATCGAAAAGCTCTTGAATATCACACATTTTCAACAGGGTCTCCCTTTGAGTTTGACTCGTTCCGTTCCTCTGTGGCCTTGAACTTCCTGAGGAGGTTTACGATTTTCTGCTTCAAATTCTGGCAAGTGCAAAAAAAAATATTAAAAACTGCCATCAGCTGATGCGAAACTGTTCAGCAATAGTTTACTATTTTCGTATTCGTACCCTGTTGTGTGGAAGCGATTTTGAGTTCTTGCGCAAAATGACTTCATCGGGTGGTGAGTCTGAAGAGTGGGATGAGAATTCGTCTTCTTCATCGGAGAAATCGTGTCCAGTCCTGGATTTCCCTATGGGTTCACCGGGAGGATTGAGAGTTGACAATTGACGTCGGAACCCCGAAGCTTTATTTAGGTAGTGGAAGTGCATGATGAAAGTGAGAAGGGGAAAATATAGATGGAAAAAGAGAGAACGAGGTCGGTGCGGTAAGAATGTAAGTGTACCATTTTAAAAACAACAGAAAGAGACCAGAGGAACACCCAGAAAGAAATTGAAGCTTGAGACTTAGAAAAAGGGTTCTATACGGTTAGCTAAAGGGCCCATGCATAACATTTAAATCAGAATTAAAATGCGACAGGAAGTTCGGTCAAAAGCAGAGCGTGTCTCACCTTGCTTTGACTTCCGTTCACCTTCCACGTCATCAACAGGTTGAGATGAGAGACCGAGAATCGTCACACGTGCTACGGGGAGGATGTTTTCCTTATTTCCACCTTCAGGGATTAGGTGAAGTTCCAAGTCCAGGCTCCGTTGCAGAACCTGATGTGTTGAAATTAAGCAGATCATAAAATTAAACATTCTTGGAAAAATGCATGATTCATGACGGAATTCACTCACCAGAGCCATATCGATAGTCCCTTCGGCCAGAGTTTTGTATCCCAAAATAGTTCGATTCTTGTACCTCTTGCGGCGCTGAAGCATGACCAATAGCTTGTTCTCTTCTCGCTTCAAAAAATGTGGATACTGAGAATAAGAATCAATGAATTAGGCTGATTTGCTACTGAGTCATTTTTTCCCGACTTTTTCTTCATGATTCATCTGCTTCACCAGACGGGAGCCAACGCCAAAAAGTGCTATTTTCGTTATGATAATTTATACCCCTTTGTGAGGGCAAATACCTGAAGTGAGAAATGAAGTTCCAACTCTGAGTCAGTGAGGCCACTGGATGAGAGCTGAATTTCGTTGGAGCGAAGTGTTCTTCGGGATCCAGCCATTTTTACAGCGATGATAACTGAACTTGCTTCGGATGTCGGCAGTGGTCGTATCACCACCAGCCGAATCAAGGTCAGGGAACAGAGCCTGCAAAAAGGCAAAAAAAAAAAATAATGAGAGCATGTAACATACTTCGCATTAAAATCCTGAGGTCTGAGGAACCCTTTTCCAACTTTTGTCATTTTACTTCTATTTTTAGTGAAAATGTCAGCCCTGAGAGTTATCCATGCTTGGTTGAGCCGGAACAGAAACTGCCTCGTTAAAATAGGGCAACAGATTTCAGTCAAGCAAACCACTCAAATTAACTCCCACTATATTATTGCCTTTGTTCAGGAGACTGCTGTGGAAGTTTTTATTAGATCTTTACAATTCATGGCATGTGAGATCCTTATCCTGTGTGCGACCCTTGAAGGTGAAGGGCATTCTTTACGTCGGCGCCCCCTCATTTTTCACGCGAAATTAAAATGTAAAGGGAAGGATGGGACGATGAAAGGAAGGAGAAACTCGAATTTCTTCTAGATCAATTAATTGGTTCTGGTTTCCCAAAATCTCGTTTCTCTTATCTAATCACCAGACCAGATCTAGCACCCAGGCCTACATAACCAACATCGATCTGTCTTGACAAGAAAAAGAAAGGGAGTAGTGGTGGTGGTTGGATTTATGGGTTATAATTCAATTGGGAAAAGATGATAATCCGTCATCCCATGACTCTCAAACCAGATGCAGCGTCGCGTCCGGATAAAGCAGTTAAAAGCAGGATGCAATGAACTAAATTATTGATCCGGGGTTTTTACTATTTGGCAATTGACCGCACATTGTCGTCATACAATTCGACAAAAGAGGTTTAATTAACGTGACTTCCGGATCAACTAGCCAATTGCACTGGCTGACTATTCATTTATTTAGGCAATTAAGCCAGCCTCTTCAACCAAGTCGTCGTAAGTAATGTGAACATGGAACAGACGGAGTTTAGCGCATTCTTGCACAAGCACACCCCTTCATTCCCTGCTTATAAATAGAAGATAAAATTTACATAGTTGTTTTTGTTGCTGTCATCCTAACAACGTGCAATCACGAAGACGGTGGTGGGTCCAAGATGTGCCTGGACTCTTAAATGTTTACATGGAACGATGAAACCACACGAATGATAATATATTTAACACTAAAAAAACCAAGGCCTTGAAATCATAGAGGCAGATGAGCAGTATTTTCATCAGTACTAAAACTACTTAACTTTGGAGACTAACCTCGGGATACAATTAGGCGGGGTCCGATCCACTTCCCACGATGAAAATAATTTCATTGGTACGGGCTTCGTAGGTGGTGAGCTGATCCCGGCCGTCATGGGGAGCTGCAACAGCGAAAGAAAACCAACATAGTAAGTCTAATTAACTCAGCAAACGATGAATCACCCCTATCATTAGCTTAGCAGTGGAAGGAAATAAGACGTAAGAAGGAAAGAAAGAAGTCAAGTTATTCTTGTTCTTGACAACAATTTGTCAAAGACAATATTTAGCCTGAAATATGACGTGTAAGAACATGAATAATGTGTGACTTACACCACCGCCGGTGGCCCCACCCTGCTGCTGGCTCTTTGACTTCTCACTGCTCATTCTGGATGAAAAAGACAGTCCACAACCAAGTCAAACAGAAGCAGCGGTAATAGCAGCACCTGACGACGTCGCTTGATTACAGGAGGGACGGTGACCAGATGAGAGTGACAGTTCCTCGCAGTAGTCCAAAAATCTGTTGGGCACGTATATCAAGGTTGCATGATGAGGGTTCACATATTTTTAGGTGAGGAAGAACGATGATACGGAGCACTACCGATGGTTCCGGTCAAGTTAATTGAACGTAAATTAAAACAGTGTGATTGTTGTGGTGCAAATAAAAGCGTCCTCACCCGAAGAATCCCAATTGATGACTACAGCAAGAAATGCAAATGCAAAATGAGTCAAAAAAATAGAAAAAAATAAACAGAGGTAGGAGGTGGAAAAAGGGCTGGGCTTTTCTACCTTTATTTTCCCCTCAACTTGACACATTTTTTCTGCCACTTTCCAACCAGTTTTGTTTTAACAAAAATAAGACAAGCGTTTTGGGTAAACCCCTTGGCCAACCCCGCGAATTTCGTATCCGAACAAAAATAAAAAAAATTGCAAAATTCAGGAATTTGCAGTTTTTTTGAGGAATTTGCAAATAGTTTTAGACGACCGGACGCGTAGCGGTGAAGCCATTTTCGTTGAATATAATGAAAATTTCGGTTTTAGGTTTTGGCAGCATATAGACGGATACAGTGAGGCCTGAAGTTGTACTCCACCAGCTGCCTTTTGTTGTTTGCAGCTTGCAGCGCTGCTCGTGAGCTCAAGCACAGTAGAAATGGGTACGAGCATGGATTCGGATCCTGAAGACGTTACTCCAGCAGCTACACATGCACAAACAAACCATGCCCCAACCGTGGCCAGTACTGTGAACCACGGGGAAAGCCTGCTAGGAAATGCTGGTATGATGTCAACGGAAACTGTACTTGCTACAGCCGGTTATGACCATACGATTAAACTGTGGAATATAAGTACAGCACTTTGTATTAAAACATTCCAACATCCGGATTCGGTAAGGATTGGTGCATATTGAGCTTGTTCAATAAGGATGAGAATTTACAGGCGATTTCTTTGTTTTTAGCAAGTGAACGTACTACAAATTACTCCAGACCGGAAGACCTTGGCAGCAGGGGGGTTTCAGCATGTTAGGTTGTACGATGTACATGGAGTAACGCATAATCCTACGTATAATCTGGAACTGGTGAAAAACGTAACGACTTTGGGGTTTAATAAGGACGGGAATTGGATGTACACAGGGGGAGAAGACTGCAGTGCTAAAATATGGGATCTCAGGTGCATAGTTGCAGTTTAGTATAGTTCTTTGGGGTCAGAAAGTGAAGCTTTTCTTTATGAATTTCAGGGCAGGCAGTCCCCAGTGTCAAAAAGTGTTCCAGACGCATGCGTCACCCATTACTTCAGCAGCGCTCCATCCATCGCAGACTGAGTTAATCGTTGCAGATCAGAGTGGTAATAAGCTTTATTAACTCAGTAGTGCTGGAGATATTAATTTAGAAATTTATTTTGCCTGGGTCTGGTTTCAGGAACTGTCCATTGCTGGGATTTGAGAAATGATGTTGAAACTGAGCAACTTGTAAGTTAGTCGTCGAGTAAGTATGAGGATTTTTTGAAATTTCTGGTATTTAACATAGATTCCAGATCAAGTTGCTCCAGTAGCCGTTTCTCATGTAGATATCGATCCCATGGGGAAGTATTTAAGCAATCGGTGAGAATAAATTCCCTAAGTTCCTGTTTCAACATTGCTAAAAACTCACCGATCTGATTGTTCTATTTTTTAGTGAACAATAAAGGTGACTGCTACGTGTGGAGCTTGGAGCACGGAAATGGGACAGAACCATTAAAATTGAATCCTTTCCACAAAATTAAAGTTCACAAGCGCTATGCCCTCAAATGCTATTTTTCACCAGATTCCAAGTAAGAGACCAGTCGAACTACGGCCATTATAAAATATAATCATCCCCTTTGAATTTTCCAGTTTACTAGCGACAACTGCTTCTGATACAGCTAAGGTTTTCCAAACTTCGACCTTCGGCCTACTAACAGAGCTGAATTACTCAGGACAACGGTGGGTTTGGGATGCAGCCTTCACTGGAGATTCGCAGTACATTATTACAGGTACAGTTGTCTAGTGAAGCAAACCCAATAACAGCTAATATTCCTTCTTATACAGCCTCGTCGGATAATATTGCTCGACTCTGGAGTTCGGAGACTGGGCAGTGTAAGCGAGAGTACAATGGACATCAGAAACCCTTGACATGCGTAGCTTACCGTGACCCATCTAGTCCCCCGTAATGTTTCTGGTTTCCTCATTTTATTTTACTAAAATAATAAGCGCTATTATCAAAATGAAAAATCAGGATTTTTTTCAGTCAGGGTTAAAAACGCTAGTTGCGTCGTCAGCTGATTGCCTGTTTTATAAGTTCGTAAGTCCCGAAAAATATTGAGCCTCCAATAGAGATCCACATTGTCCGTGGAAGTACCCCAGCGAAAAAAAACGCTAGTTGCGTCGTCAGCTGATTGCCTGTTTTATAAGTTCGTAAGTCCCGAAAAATATTGAGCCTCCAATAGAGATCCACATTGTCCGTGGAAGCACCCCAGCGAATAACCTGTTCATCAAAACAATCATATAATTACCCGACTCCTGACTTCGACTTTAAACAAAAATTGCTAATGTTTTACAGAAGAAAACAAAAATGTACCCCTTGATTCCTTTCTGCTGGTAGACTAGTTTCATAACGACAAGTATTTGTCCTTTGGATTCAATCGCTGATGTTTCAGCGAGCATTATTCTTGTTTTCACAACGTCGAGGGGTGTAGTGATTGCTGCTGAAAATCCACCTGCAAAAACGCGCTATGAAATATGTAACTGACGAAATCCCTCCTTCTAGTTACCTGAAATAGCCCCGCATAGGGATGATTCAAGCGGATTTACAGATCCACGCCTTTTCTTGACTTGATTTTTAAAGAATTCCCATAACGGGAATTGAATTATGGAGAATGGAATTTCACGTACGATTGTACCAAAATAGCCTCGATAGAAACCCTACAACCAAAAAAGAACCAGTGGGATTAGGGTGAATCTAGTAATTCGGAATCTTACAACTAGCCCTTCATTCTGCCAAACTTGTTTCATAAGGGCAGATACGTTCCTTTCTGCTGAAACTTGTCGACGCTGCTTCATAATTTCAACAGGAACCCGTACAAGGCAGGCTGTCTAAAAAAGAAAAGCAGATGTCTCAAGTCCCATTGCATCGTCAAGCCTCGCAAGCCGCTTACGATTTCACCCAGAGCTGCTGCTGCCATATGCACAAAAGGATTCTGTTTTTCAGAGAACTTCTCCAGGAAAAGTTTAGTAGTATCGTAGGTGGCAAAGAAAATTGCAGCTAAAAATTAAAACGAATTCAAACATTATATATCTACCCCTTTACTGATTCCTATATACCTTTACTTTATTACCATTTGGGGCTGAGCCGACGAACGCCGGCCCAATTCCTCTGTAGATACCGGAAAATCCTCCGCTTCCCCAAAATCCAGCAGTACTCTGGAGTCTAGTCTTAACCGTATCCTAAACAGAGACGAAAATTATTCATGCTAAAAGCGTTTATTCTGCACCTCAATTTGTAAGCCACTGACTAATGGAAACAGGAAGCAATCCACTGCCGTTCCAGCACCACTTCCAGCCTAGAAAAATCAACGGGAAATTTTAGCTCAAGTAGAATATGGCTCAGCCACGAGCTTACAACGAGTGACACTGTAAATGAGCTCCGGGTTCTATGAGCGGAAAGTGCTGACGCTGAGGGAAGCGAATTTCCTGCGCTTCCAACCGCTTCCTGGAAAACAGAATCCCGCAAATTAAAAATCGGACATAGTAGAATTCGATGAGTGCTGTGAGCTTGAGCGAGATGTATTTACCATTGGAGTTAATTTCCTGATATGTTTAGTCAGCTGGCTATTGCATTGATTAGCAATACGCTCCAGCAGCAGCACTGAAATAAAAACTCGATAAAACTGAACCTAAGGGCTTTGAAAACAAAGATCAGCTGTGCTGGTAGCCGGCGTGCCAGGGCGGAAATGCAGAGTTGGGCGCTTTCCGGCTGAGCTTTCCGACCCTTCTTATGCTGCGCTGCCGATTCTGCCATCTCATTTTTGCTTCGAAAACATCAAAGCAATAAAATTAAAGATAACATCAGGGAAAATTTGCTTCACGTGTATAGAGAATGTTAATTTCAGATTCCCTAATTAGAATTTAACGCAGAACTGACGAATGAAAATTATTCTGGTGAAATGTTCCTCAGCAACAAAAAATAAAACAATAATGTTGACGAGAGTGTTTAAATGTGCAAAACATTTTCGATGAACTTAAATTTAATATTTTTATTGGGCACAAGTGTCTTTTTCCAGTGGCAACACTTGTAGGGCCCATGAAGCACCCAGTTTCACAACTCGTCGTCATTTAACCAGACTGGGTTCGAATCGACGTTGGCAGCTATTACTAGCCAAAAGACAAATAAATACCATCCGATGACAGTGCATTTGAACTTATTCCAAACAAAATTCTCATGCTGTACTTCTCATCAGAAGAAAACAGAAATTTTTAAACTGATCAGATTTAATTTGTTTTCCAGATCACAGATTTTGTTTCGAAGTAGACGTAAAACTAAGTTGACTTCTTTCTCTGCAAGACAAATATATAGCCATATAGCAGTCTTCTCTTCGTTGGAGTGCTTTATGTATGTGGATTTGCATTAAAAGCTGGCGCAACCGGTAACATTTTTGTGTTGCGCATCTACTTTAGTTTTTTCCGTCCAGATTCTGGGAAAACTGCCTGCCTGGACTGACAAAAATTTAATTTTGGTTTTTACTTTACTGCTACTTGGCTGTTCTGTTCTTTTCATAATTTATTGTTATCTATTATTTTTCTTGTATAGTACAATGGGAAATTCACCGCATAAATTGCTAAATCCTAAGGAGGCTGATATGCCTCTTGACATCAGCAAAGGCTTTCGTTTCAAGCAAGAATCCAAACCTGACTCAGAATTAACCGGCTGGGAACGGGTCAAGAAGTTGTACGAAGTAGAGTAAGTAGCCTTATAAATTGGTTTATTGCTAGTTGCTACCGTTAACAAATATTGTATTTTATCTTCCAGTCTTTACGGCGAAGTTTCACCAGACATAATGCGGTGTAAGGATATTATTTTGTGGACAGGCCTTGCCGGTGTAGCAATAGGAGGAATAGGCCGTTCCAGAATAGCCTATATGGAATTCTTTAGGACAAATATGCATGTTGCCTTTGAGAATCCTGTGAGAGCACGGTCTAAGCTTCAGGAAACCGTATTAATTGGATTCGGGTCAGGAGCCTGGAAGTTAGGGTGGAGGCTTACAGTTTTCAGTTCTATTTACTCGTGAGTAACTGCCGCTATCTCTGTTTTAGCCCCAAGTTATTACGCATATGAGTCGTACTTTGAATACTTTCTTCAGCTTCAGTTCCATTACGCTGACGGCGTACAGAGGGAAGCCTAGTATTCTAGATCCAACATTTGGTGGAGGAGTCGCAGGATTTGTTTATAAATTCATGGAAGGGCCGAAATCCGCCCTCGCTGGGACAGTCATAGGTGGGAAAGAATTCTGATTTTTTATGTTGGATGTTTGATTCGGTTCTAACTTCATTTGTCTGAGTTTAGGAGGGCTCCTTGGTTTTGTGGGTGGAGGACTTACGGCAGCTGCTTTAGCAATGGCTGGACTTTCTCATGATGAGCTATTGGCTTTCAATCGACAACAAGTCTATGACCAGCGAAAAGCGGAACTGGAGAATTTGCAGGCACTACGCCCGCAAACAGAGACAAAAAGACTTAACCTTGACCAGTTTCACGCTGACATACTCGAGGAGGAGGATGAGCAGAACCGGAAGGAAGTCAATGAGGAAGAGAACAAAAAAGTGAGTACTACTAGTCAGTCAGCTTTAAAAACAGTACCAGTCCCGGATGGTTAAACAGTGCTAATTAGCTAGAGAATTTTAGATCTTTATTTGGTAGCTTGTTTAGTTTGGTTCGTTTTGTTCCATATACATTGCATTTGGAGTAAGTTAGTCACAATTCAATCTACATATTTAATCTCATGAATTCTGGTTCAGTTCATCCGCCTCATTATTCCCTGGTTTCGTGAGCCGCTTTGCCCCTCGATTTGCTGGGCCTTTTGGTTTCGCAAATTGTGTTCGATTTAAAGTTTTTGTGGGATGGAGTTCTTCACGAAGAAATTCTTCAGAGAGCTCTTCACCGCTGTCGATTTCCAACTACCAAAAAAAAAGTAGAATGCAAAGCACCGCTCGGTTATTTTTTGATTGTTAAAAATTGATACCTTTTTATCCATGACGAGTTCCAGCTCGTTTTCCATTGCGTAAATCAGCGGTCCTTTGCAACTGGAGTATAACATACGCTCCTTGATACTGCAACTGTAACCGGGCATTGAGTAGATAAAAACTATTCTCAAAAAATTTAGGGAATAAAGGAAAGATTGATTCTTATTTGGTATTAGTTTTCGGTGTCTTACTGAAACTTTCCAGAAAATCTCCTTCATGTGAATGCCTGAAATTAAAAACGTGGTAACGTGCGCTAGTCTCTGGTATTCGCTTCCTCAAACTATCCGTATCCGTATCAGTGGTAGAAGCGAGTTCAATGAATTCGTTCTCGATATCTAAAAAAATTGCAAAAAATCAGTGATTCCAAAAATTATTCATCAGCTATCAAGGCTCTTACCAATTTTCAGTTGGACGTAATTAAGTTGTTTACTTTTGAACTTATTAAGAGCATCGATTGCTTTGGCCGTAAGTGGAAAGGCAAGACCTTGAAGAGTTTTGTGACGGGTGTCCACCCCAATATCAGTGTTCACTTCAGCTCGTTTGATTTCAGCCCGCTCCTCTTCTGACATGGAAAGAGGAGCTGGAGCATCCCGATTTCTCTTGTGCTTCAAATACCCTGTCCATGTGGTCTCATCCTAAATATACAAATAGAAAATACGTAAATATTATGGAACAAAAACTTGAGAAGTAGGCAAAATGATTAATAATAATATTACTTTCGTAGTAGCAAATACTTCTTCCTTTATCTGCCCAGCACCAAATTCTTTCTTGAGCGTAGCCTTGGTCGAGGCATACAACATTTTCTGTCGTACTGGACTGGAGTCAGGGGACCACGTGAACAGTAGCCACTCGAACCCATTATTTGTTTTCGATTCCAATCTAAATGAAAGCAAACATGAACATTAAAATGTACCCATAATCAAAGTTTTGGTCCAACCCAAAATACTTAAGCTGAATAGCGTCATGTACCTGAACAGAATGTAGCAAGGCTGAGATTCTTCCAGTACTGCTCCGATTAGATCCTCGTAGTCATCTTCCCATTTCTCAGACCTCTTTTCCAGACTCTTAGACAGAACTAATTCTTCTAAAAAATTCAAGCAATTAATAATTAGCGTACAGACAAACGGAAGTTAAATACTAACACATCTGGAATGAACAATATCATGAAGTCTTACCATTTTCAATACTAATCTTGATTAGCCGTATATCCCCGTCTCGGCACTTCCCAAAAAAAGACAGAAGATCCTCATTGGCTGAAAAAATTATGGAATTTAGAACACATTGATTTAGATGCCAAACTAATTTTCATGCTTACGTCCAATTCCAGTTTGGTGGGACATGTTACTGAAGTCAAATGGCTGAACTAGCAATTCTGATTTTCCGATTGAAATTCACGGATGTGAATTTTCGTAAGTGTGCGACGCCGTGATGAAGCGTCAGTTTGCCAAATCAGATAATGACGACAGTAATCACTATTTGCAAATTAGATTCTGCTTTCTGCATTCAATTTTTATCTTTTTGTTGACAAAAACTGCAAAACACTTGCAACGGTGAATTTGACAAGTGCAATAAAAATGACAGCTGATTTCCCCAACAATCGACAACATTGTAATGCTGTGAAATGTGTAGAATCATCCTTGCATACGCCGCCGGCGCGGCGACACATGATAAAAAGTGGACACCAAACTAACGCTTAACGGTATTTTTTATTCAGGAATTCGAGGATGTTGCTTTTACTATCAAGTTCGCTGATAACAATGAAGAATATTGAGATTGTTACGTGGAATGATAATGGTTCTTAGATTTTCTTTGCGCCAGTTTTCACTGTAGGTGCCACTGTTCTCACTCCACGGCCAGCTTCACATTTTTTTGACTTTGGTGTGGCAAACTTGATTTTCATGTCCAAGAGAGGTTCTCGGGTGAGTTCGACGATATGGGGACGAGCTTTTCCAAGTGGGACACAGCTATGATGGCCACGTAGACCAAAGAAATAGGCCTGGCTTCTTGGGGCCTCAACGTAGACGCTGCGATCTGTTTGCGATCGATGATGCTTCAGTGGATAGGTCTGGGTTGATTCGCAAGGAGCAGATTGGTGGAACGTTTGAGTAGAATGTGTCCTTGAGTTGTATAGTTTGTTCTGGAAACAAGAATTATTTCAAATCAATTAGAATTATTTTATTGCTTTTACAAGGTTTCCCGAAAATTGTTTCACCAGAAGAAGAGCTCGTCTTCGGTACTCCCACTCATTCCAGCTGTAACCCTCTACGATTTTCTCAGGATAAGGATGAAGCTCAGTCTGCATTTCTACAGTTGAGTAACTTTTGGGTTGAGGGTGCATGAATTTTTGCTTCAGTTGACCTGAAATATTAACAGGTTTAGATTTATAGTATGCAGCTTTAAAAGCTGAGATGACTAACACTGGAGCATGGCTTGGGTCGACTGATCCTGCAAGTTCATTTAACCGTTGCTCAGTGTGTACACCGTCATCCTGGCAGAAATGTTTCTTCTTTGACCCCTTGCAGTAGTTCATGGCACGCCCTTTAATTCCAGTTAACCCAGCAACTAACTTTGAGGCGGGATTATTTCTCCTAAACGCTTTCCAGTTAGTTGCCGGCACCTTGAGCCTGAACCAAGCAAGGAGGAGAAAGATCAATCTGTTCCGATGACCTAACAAACAGACGACGCCTCTACGCCGACGGATCGAACAAACAGATTCGGATGCTATGGTAACAAAAGGGGGAGAAAAAATCAACTACCTACCTTTTTCAACGACTAGGAATCGCAATTCAACGTGGTAACGTGGCTTCTATTTTGGGAAGTCTGCCGAGAGGTCGAGATCTCGATGAAATTAACTTTTTATGATTTCGATAACATTCCAATCCCATCAAAGGGAAGTGTTTAAATAAATTTTTGGGGGAACCGTGATTCAGGATAAGAAATTATTGACATAATTGGAGGGCTGTGCAGGGAAAGTTGAGTCAAAAACCGATAGACTTGTTTGACCTTTAATCTTTAATGCACAACATGGCCACCAGAGGTCAGATAATGATCAGCGTAAGCTTTGGTGACCTCTGGTGGCCTACATTAAAAAGGTCATGTGTGGCATATTTTTAGAATGAGGATAAACAAGCCGCTTCGCTAAGTATATTTTTAGAACCAGAAGACCAGGCTTTTCTATTGACGTGTTGCTTGTCATATAACGTCAAGCGGCTGACCTTTGTTGACCTTTGAATGTCACCCAAGGTCAACGACGCACCGCGGACCCTTACACAGTGTTTGCAATCGCAACACGCGCCGCAACTTGCGAAAGCGCAATAGAAGAGCAAAAAGCGGTGCTCGCAACTTGCGGCTTACGTCGCAAGTTGCGAAGGTAGTAGTGGTTCTAGCTACCTGCCAAGTTTCATCAAAATCTTCAGGAACTTCATTAAACCGGCATGCGAATTTCCTACTCCGTTCAAAAAAGAAAAATCGCAGATCTTATGAGATGTACTTCAGATTTTGATTCCCACTTTTGAGATCCTGCTGGATGGGCCCA
>JABASM010000393.1:0-23988 GCA_019776545.1 Brachystomella parvula
CAACCACAACTTGTGGTTTCCAAAATCTCGGTTGTAGTTGTGGTTTCCACAACAACAACCACAAGTTGTGGTTGTGGTTAGTTGTGGTGTAGAGCACTGCATGTCTGAAACCGATTTCAGTGATTACACATTAATCCCTCCAAATACTAAAAAAGAAAAATACTGGGTACGCTTTCGAGTTTTCGAAGGTCACGATTTTTTTTTTAAATTGACATTTGACGACTGTCGTGAAAACTGACATTTGTAGGAAAGAAATCCTCGAAAAACGTCATTTTTTCCAAAACCTTAAAATTCCTGTCACCCGTAATCAAATAAAAAGTGACGGTGGTCTTAACTTCCTAACAAAGTTAAAAGTACTGTTCGGTATCTTATTTTCTCACCATTTGAAGTGATAGATGTGAAAATCAATGAATTAAGTGTGTGCCAGGCATGTCTAGGAGTTCGATGGAAAAAATTCTTACTTTCGAGATTTGAGCGTTGGCTTTCCGCATTTTGAGAATACTGCTTGACTCAAATCAGCTCCACTCTCCTGGAAATTCATGATGGCCTCTGAGATTTTGATATGAATTGGTTTTACAACAGCTTCCACATTGTAGGGGCCCATAAGACGGTCAGTGATGTCTTCGAGTGCTCGTGAGAACTCGTTCCAGTACTTGGTCAAATGAAACACGGGAGCTAGGCATTTGACCGTAATAGAAGTACAGTAGGGGAGGCATGGTTTATAAGCTCGATTTTCAACACAGAGAGGACATGTCACCATTTGAGAAACCGGGACGAGGCATTCACTAGTGTCCAATTTGAGCTAAGAGCACCATAAGATAAGCGTTTTTTAAAATCAAAGAAAATAATTTTAAAATGAATTTGTACCTTGTTAACATTGGAAATGACACGCTCTGCCTCGAGTAGCCCCTGGGCAAAAGCCCGTGTGGCAACAAAGGATCTCTTGAGACTGGACACTATTTGTCGGTGCAGGTCATGCCCTTGCTTCTCGTTGATGACAATAGTAGCACAGGAGAGGTAGGACTCTGCAAAGTCGTACTGGGCATTGAGGACTTCAAACATTTTCCGTATGAGGATGCTAAAGAAGTCATTAAGCTTTGACTCGAGGTTCTCACGGCCGTCGTCGTAGTACTTCTCCAGGGTTTTGAAGAGTGAATGAAACACCTCGGCATGTTGAATATAAAGCATTCCGTATCTGAAGGACAGAATAATGTTAATAAATATGAATGACTGGCAGTAACATTCTGGGAAGCAAATTGCTTAAATTAAACTTACGTCCGTTCGAACATGGCATGAAATGATTTATGTGACTTCTCCAGAAGAAGTGCCTTGATTGCCGTATCGAATTTAGTCTGCCTCTCAGCAGAACTCTTAGCTACCGTTAGTTTCGATCCAAGCCAGTTTCGGAGTAAAGAGTAACCTGTAAAATCAATAAACAACTACTAAAGTTATAACTGATAACGAAAGCAAAAAAAAAATGTGATCTTGTGATCAGCTGCAGCAGAAAAGTGAGAAAAACATTGGGCAACTTGGCGCCTGTTTTTTTACTCTTTTCTTTCATGGAATAAAAGAGCATAGTGAGATGGAGAGGAGGAAGAGGATGCCGACTAGTGGGGCCCCCCTCTGAGACCTACTACTCCAGACAACTTGATGTGCAAAATAACTTTAGAGTTTTGCGTCTGAAAATCAGAGAAATGTGTTGGATGAAAAAGAAGTTTTTCCTGGAACAAAAAAAGCCGTTTGGCGCTTGACTCAGAAAAAGGCGTACTTTGGCGTCCTCTTGAGTGAAAATCCCGGCGGAGAGGAAGAGAGCGGATCTATTCAAGGGGGTACGGTGTGGCTGTGTTGGAGGCAGACCGGAATCGCTCCGTTGTATTTTAATTTTCATTGATTAATTTGTAATCCGTATTGTCATAATGGTGAACCATCGGATCCCTCAGGTCAACAGGAAGACTTATGTCACCCCCAGAAGACCCTTCGAGAAAGCACGGTAAGCTTATTTTACATTACATGAATTAAGACCACTCCACATGTAGGCCGCTGCTCCTGCTTTTTATGGGAATTGTAATGGCGTTCGAAGTCATGCTGGACTGTACATGATTCCGATTCTGTTGTGATTAACAGCGACAGTACGATATGATTTCACTTAACATGAAAACTTCGTTCAGTACATGGGCTGGGCATGATGCACGTGTAGTCGGTTCGGTTCGGTGGTTGGTACTTGGCACTAGGTTGAACGCCACTGGGGTATCAGCCTGTGTAAAGGTGCATAAACAAGTCGAGGGCTGAGCGTAATTCGTAGGTGTTGAGGCTGTTGTGCTAATAAAAAATTTTTTAAATTACAGACTTGATCAGGAATTAAAAATCATTGGCGAGTATGGTCTTCGAAACAAGAGAGAAGTATGGCGCGTGAAGTACACTTTGGCCAAAATCCGAAAAGCTGCTCGAGAACTGCTCACTCTTGATGAGAAGGATCCTAAACGTCTCTTCGAAGGTAATGATAGTCAATAGAATTGTTGTCCGCACCGCAGTTACTGTAAATCTACCAGCCTTATCGCCAAGGCTGACCATAAATGATGAGGAATACTTTGACACCTCTTGAATGAGACCAGAACTTGTGATTTTAATTTATTTTTATCCTGATGCTAAGAGGAATTTTCCATCTCCATGCCCTTAAAATCAGGAGTTAACCTTAATACGCCATTTTTGTTTCTTTATTTAAGGTAATGCACTTCTTCGTCGGTTGGTGAGAATCGGTGTCTTGGAAGAAACGAAAATGAAGCTGGATTAACGTCCTCGGTCTTCGTAGTGAAGATTTTTTAGAACGTCGCCTCCAGACCCAAGTTTTCAAATTAGGACTTGCCAAGAGTATCCATCATGCTCGTGTCCTCATTCGCCAACGTCACATTCGGTAAGTTTAGATTTTCTGGTTCTGGAAGTGGTACTGTTGTTATGTTTCTCTGCCGCTGCATGTAATGCAGGCTCTGCTCAATATAGCAGATTCAATGTTAGCAGAAGGCAAAATTAAACCCTTGTCAAAGTGACGGATTGAATTATAGTGTAGCAATTCCGACTCATCGGCTTGGTACACTCTCTTTAGAATATATTTGAATTCACTTGATCGCAGCTAACTTTTATCCTTTATTTTCTCTAGAGTGAGGAAGCAGGTCGTAAATATTCCGTCATTTGTGGTTCGACTCGACAGTCAAAAGCACATTGACTTCTCCTTGAAATCACCGTTCGGTGGTGGCCGTGCTGGACGTGTCAAGAGGAAGAACGCTAAGAAGGGACAGGGTGGTGATGCTGCTGCAGGAGATGAGGACGAGGATTAAACATTCTTTTACAACTAATGTTTAAATAAAGCTTTGAGGATTTTTTGTTCTAGTAACATTTCAAATGCAATTTCAAAGAGGATCAGGTTAATTTCCTAATTATATGTCGAAACCGGATGCAGGATCAGTATAGGCAGTAGTGTAGAGCTTACAAGAAAGATTAGGAAGGCGGGGTAGATGGTAGCTATTGTGAATACAAGGGTGTGGGGATGTTTAGCTCATTAACTGGCCAAGTTAGATTATCCTAATTATCACATGGTAATGTTTGGACATTAGAAGATCTTATTGCATCATGATGTGTCCTTCTTTGAGCTGGACGAAGCCAAGTCCACCCAACTACACGTCAAATAGCGGTAAATCACCCTATTCAAAAATCTCGGCTGATTTTTTATTGTGATTGTCAGTTTTCCGTGTCTCGTCTCCGGCCGCTACTTCTGTCAAACCTGTCGTTGTTTTGGGTAGTTTGACCCTGGTCACTCCGTCTTCGTCACCACCGAGATGAGTTTAGGCTGAATTCCTAGATACTCCTGCTAAAGTCTGCGTACACGGTTCTCCGGCTTTCATTTTTTTCGTATCGCTCCTGTGCTGTAGTTAGTAATTGTGATTTTCAAAATGTTTTCATCAAAGGTATCTGATGCCTTCTACCTTTGGACCTGGTTAGTCATCCAGTTGTTGTACATGTTGAGCCAGGAAGTTAGCGAGTTAATAGTTGTGATTTGGAGGCGCGTTAGTCAGACCCTCTGGTCATGCTGGCCGAAATACTCCCCTTTAGCAGACTGTTCTCGAATAGTGAAGACTTCCTCAGGGCTCAAGAAGCGTCCGAAGCACATAGCCATTCTCCTTACACCTGAAGAAGCGGACGCTGGTCACCGTGGGCTTCTACGGAAGCTCAAGTTTCTCTTTACAAGAACACAGAAGCATAAGGAGGATAGAAAATCAGGAATCGGTCATGTGGACATTAACGCACTTGCGAAACTTATCACCTGGTCCTGGGCAGCTAATATTCATGCCATCAGTTTATATGATTACCATGGTAAGGCACTTTTAATTAATAGCATAATGAGAGATGAGACAGGTCTTTTTTATAGTAATCCTCACTTTTATATTACAGGTGAAGTTAAGAGAATTTATCATGACTTGATGTACTGCGTCCAGGATGAGATGAAGCAAAATTTATGGGCTATTCAGAAATACCGAGCTGCTTCCGACATTCCAAAACTAAACTTTTATAATGTTTCTACTAAGCATGGTGAAGGGAACCACTATAATGGTAGGTTTCTACAATTTGTGCATTTGGGTTCATAATTGCTGATATTGATTTTTTGTGCCTTAGGTCTTAGCAGTACGAAATCCGCAGAGTCAATACACATCTCCTTGTTTTCATACGAGGACGGGAAGCCTGGAGTGATAAATGTAGCCAAATCCATTTGCAGGGAGAGTTTACGAATACGTGAAGCTGGAAGCAGTATACCTTTACTGGTTCAAGAACCAGAGTTAGACGAGCATTTAATTCATGCATCTTCCATGGAGCTGGGGACATGGTTAGACCCTGAAGTTGTAGTAATTTCTGGAAATCTCAAATCGCCTCTCGGCTTCTCCCCTTGGAGTATTCGCTTATCAGAGATGTTGTAAGTTTTAAGGAACCTTGTTGCAAAGGTAATTTGCAGCCCAAATAACTTTTTATATTTGTACTAGCTGGATTCCTAAATTACAATTGGTTGAGGCATCCGACTTCCTTGATGTATTGGAAAGCTACTCGGGTTGCCAGCAACGGTTCGGGACATAAAACCCTGCCTCCGATAAATATCATCGCTATTTTTTCTCACCGTCGTCGGCTTGAGATGTTTTACAGATAGTCAAAACAGTGGGTACTTTACCCACTTCTCTCATTAAGTTCTAGCTTCTCATGAAGAATCCTCGATAAATTCCGAACCAAATGCATGTAAGCTTTCAATTATTTATATCTGTTGAATTGACGAATTGTGAAATGAAATACTGAACAAACGGATAATTCAAAAGTTAAGAAGAAAAAGAATAAAAATTAATCCTGGAGACCTCAGAGGCAAGATTTTAATCTTTAAATCATTTTATTAAACTCGAAAGTTTCTGAATGAAAAATTAGTATAGAACTAAAATGTTGACAAGGTGGAGATGATGGTGGGTCTCCTGTTCTTAACAGAGTAGTAGATGTGACTTCCTCCCCATTTTAGTCCAACTGAAACGACAGAAATGAATACTCTCATTAATACATTTGAAAGTATTATAGGTTTTCAAGTGAAGCATGCAAGAACTGAACTGGCTTAAGCGCAAGCCAAGGACTGTCGACAGGACAAATCCTACAAGGAAGAATCCGCGCTCTTGCTACAAGCTATACTGACGAACAGGTAACCAAGCAGTCCAAGCTCCAAATTGCTGAAGCGCCACATTTTAGCTCATAGCTTCAACACGAACTCAAAAGCGGTCCATAGTACTTTACGTAGGCAGCATCCGCCGCTACTTCCACCCAGCGGCCATGTCGTAAAAAAACCTGACGACCGGACCGGCGGAAGCATAGGCTAAAATATTGCAGTTTTTCCTGGGCGGAAGCAGCACAGGCGGCCTAATCCTACCCTAAATAGCGTCTGCTGAATACTTATAGTAGCTCACCTTCTTGAAGCCGATGTCATTAGAGTATTCTCTGAAACATTGTCGGCAGAGCATGAGCCCGTACTTCCGGATCAAACCATGTTGATTTGAACATGACCGGCTGGAAATGAAATAAATCAGATTATAACACATGAAGCAGCGTTTCAGTAGATGAGCAGTTATGATGGACAAGGTCATTCACATTGGATAGGAATAGGAGCATGGTATAAGACACAGAATCGTATGGGGGAGGGGCTGATGGGGAACCCAGATTAGTGATTGAACTTACCATGATCGAGATCCAGGTCCATACTTCTTAGGGTGTGAATTCCAGATGTTAGCGAAACCCATCTTGCTCTGTTTTTCTGATTAATTTTAATTAAGGAAAGTAGTGTTTAGAATTGCTTTCACACCGGACAGACCAATCTGACTGATTTTCAACGAGGTTCAGAAAAATCACGTGCCTAAAAATGCGGGAGGTTTTGAAACCAGCGTGGTTTCTTCCTCAACCTTCCTTAACCTTATCCACATCTCAGCTTCTCAACCCCGCAGCTTGCATTTCAGAATTCAGAATGTTGAAATCTGGAAGGCAAAAGATTTACATTTTCAGAAAACCTATCAAAATTTTTCTGTTTTGGTAAGATTTTATGAATCTGAACCTAAGGTTTTCCTAAAAATTCCGTATGGTAGTAAAAGACATAATTACGTTAGTCATGGCCGAGTGTGGAGTACTTCTTACACTAATCATGAAAAAGGTTCACAAGGGAAACCCATTTTTTCTTGTTTCCAAGTAATTTGCCCTTACATCATTCTTCAACTTCACCTGGGATAGCGTAATTTTATTTCCCTCTTATAATATACTTCAATTGAAAAGCTTTATGCAAAAACCTAAGCTGTAATTGTTTCCTTATAGTTTTCCCCACATGATTCATGATCATGAAGTATATTTTTGATGGACCGAAGCGGTATGAAATGTTTCTCGTTGAGGTGATCGTCTGCTTGGTCCTCCCTCCGTTCAGAATTTTATTCTTACGCTTCAAACATTAAGGCTCGGCGGTTGAAACTTTATCAAGTATCGATTAGTGAAAAGCTGAAATCTGAAATTATTCATAGGCGCTTGGCGTTCCGGGTGCTATTTTTTCTTCTTCGTTATAAGGCTGTTGATAACTTTTTATTTTTAAAGTAATTTTGTTATTCACCAACCCCGACCCATTACGATATCGGTCGCTTTGCAGCTCTTACGTTAGTTTTTCAGTTTCAGTTTTTTTTTTTTCAATTTTTTTACTTCGGAAATTTTTATCAACCGGGCCAAGAGAGATTTTTAATTTCCAGAGCTGAGTTAACATTTTCATAATATATTCACTGACTATGTCGTTGCGTTTAATTTGCACAGTTTTGTAACAGTGCTTTTGCTTTCTAAGCTTCTATGGAGAAATAATAAAGGATTTCATGAGCAAATTCTCAGTCTCAAGTTCAGTTTCAAATTTTTTCCCTTTGATCAGGAAGTAACATTTAACATATACCTGCACATTTTTCTTATTCAAGTTTACTCACCTTCTAAATGAGATCAGAGAATTATTGAGGCAGGAAGACGGGTAATTCCGTGATCTTGGTTTATTTCTATGCGTCATGATTAGAGGGATTTTGGTTTTTTTTTTTTTTTTTTTGGTCTAGGAAAAAGAATAAGATGACTAGTCACCAATCAAGTGGAAAAGTGACTGTAGTTGAATGGATCCAGCTTTGGTAGGTCAAGAGTGACGTGTGGAAATGGTTTACATACTGTGCACTATTAACTGAACTTTGCTGTCTACTTTGGAGAAGAAGAAGCGGGACAGGTATGGGTCAAGTTGAGTTGGTCAAGTCTTAAATTGTTTTTCAATTTCAATATTAGTACTTTAATTATTCTTAAAATAAGAAAAATGGCTTGTACTTGACATTTTGTAGGAACCAAGTCACCGTCCTTCAAAGCGTTTGTTAGTCAAACACTCCTGTCAACTGGTTTCACTCTTTCTTTCGCCTAAATTCATAAAAGCACTTACAATTATTGACATTTCAAGAGCGGGTACTTTCTTCGGGGTCGACGGACAGGATTACCACTCTCAAAGGTCAAAATTTTCAAAAACAGACAACAGAGCATTCTTTACTGACTGATCTGTTTTCTTCTTTTTTCATTACTGTTTTCCTCATAAAAGTTTCTGAAAATCTATACCTGAATTTGCAGAGTTGAATAGACTTTTATTATCAAGAGTGTTAGAAGATCATTTCCTTAGTTTTTTTTTCCTTTTGTTTTTTTTTTGCTGGAGGGGTTGTCATCTCTAATAAATTATTTTCATGGTCTCGGCAATTTTTTGAACGTGAGAAATAAATGAAATAAATGGCGAGTCACCTTCTCCGTCCATCCCAACTATGCACTTAAGCTTTTTTTTTTTTTTTTGCAAAATTAAGATCTTATGGTTCAATCTTTGTCTTTTTTTTTTGCTCTGGTGAAGCCGATTAAGAAAACATGATTATTATTATGATATTTTTTTTTTGCTTTTTTTATTTTATATGGATGAGATAGAACGTGGAGACGTATGTATACGTAAGCGGCGAGTAATCCCAAACCTGTTTTTGCAACAATGGATTTCCTCAAGTCCCTTTCGACGGATAATGGTCGAGTGACCAGTTCTCCTTGGGGAGGTGGGGATATGCCGCGTCTTGAGAGGAATTAGATGGAGTGTAGTCAGTGGAAATTACGACGAGGAGAGGAAAACAATTAATTCCCACTTTTTGTTTTTTGCAAATTTTTCAAACTTCCATTTTTATTTCTTTTAGTAGCAGTCAGTAGAGTCGAGGAGTTCGGGTATGAAGTAAAAGCAGTGTGTCTGACAGTTTTTTATTATTTTTCCAACTCAAAACTCCAGTGAAAGAGACCAGGGAGAGCTGGTTGTCAAAAGTTAAGTGAAAGCCAGTGAAAACAACGCATCTCATAGTTTCATTTTGGAGATTCCCAGTTTTCTAGCAGTTATGACTTAAATTTTGGGTGTTTGAAAGTTGGATTTTTTTATTTCCCATCTTCATATTCAAGGTTAGGGGATTTCAATATTTATTTAAATTTTTGTTTATGGTGGGGGTGGGGTTTGTTTTGTTGATGAGTTCATTTAGCGGCTGTGGGAATTGGAGGTTTGTATGACTGAGGATCCAAGTCCAATGTCCCCACTCTCTAAATTCTTGATTGTGAATTAATCTTACACCTGCTGCAACAGAGCAGAAAACGTAATGGGATTTTCAAGATTGGGGTCAACCACAACGTTCAAATTATTATATCACCATTTCCAACTTTTCATTTCATTCCCTTCAGACCTCGAACTCTAAAATTCCAACTCTCGAAATCCCACACTCTTACACCACATGTACAGCATGTTCACTGTTGGAATATTGTAAAATCAAAAGGATGATATTGGTTACTATAATGTAATTTTTTGATTCCTTGTGGTAGAGCGGAGGGGAGTGAAGTAATAATTCATCATTTTTCTCCTTATAAAATGGAGAAATTTCTATTTGCAAGTTTTTAAAATGCTTTTTATAAGAAACGGCTCATCAGAGGAAAGTGGGATTAGGAACAAGGGCAAAAATTGAAGTCCAATCAATAGATTGAATCAATTATTCAGAATTTGGACAGAAAAAGCTTCCTCCTCTTCAATGATTTCTTTATTTTTGATTTCCACAGGTTCGCCCTTCGTCATCACATACTTCACTCCTACTAAATTGTGCCAAAACAATGGAGACACGGAAAAATTAAAAAGGGAAAAATTGTCTCCAGTGCTCAGAATTTTCTTGTATACTAAAAAGCACTGAATTCAGTGGGAAAATGCCAAGGTTCAGAAATACCAAGAGCTGGAGCCCTGGAAATACGTAAGCCTGTCTTAGTTTTTTGATTTTTTTTGTTTACCACTGAAGAATGAACCAAGTATAGGAAACTTTTTTCCAAGTTTTCAAATCGTCCCATTTTGAAAATACTGAACTTTAAAATCTGAAAAAGTTTCAGAAAATTCTTTGATTTTAAAGAAACATTCTTGCTAATTTTGAGATTTTTATGTTCAGTATTTTCAAAATACGGCGACTTGAAGGCTTGGACAAAAGCTCCCTATAGTTGGTTCATTCTTTAACTACTTTTATTTTATTATTTATTTTACGCACTTCTTTATTTTTATTTTATTTATTTTTGTTTACTTCTTTTAAATTAGATTTTTTTTTTAAATGATTTTTATCCACGAGGTCTTAATTAACTTTTACCTAATTTTCTTACCCTTGAAAATGACTTTGAAATCTGCCAATTTCTTTCTTTAATTTATTCACACTAAAGTTCTAATGCGGCTAGCCTGTATTCTGGTTTTATTTGACTTTATTTTTTTGGAGGTTTCAAGTAGCTATAATTTGAAACAGGAATCCTCACGCAGTTTTCCATGGATGATTGCTAGTGAAGCAATGGAGTCTGGGGGAAGGGATGGGGCTGATTGTTCTCGTGTATAAATTAATGTTGTGTTTTTACTGGATGAAATAAATCCTCTTATAGAAATAGAAAACCTGTATCTTACCTGAGTACGTCAGCTAGGCAATTAGACAGGATTGCTCAACTAACCTTCTTTTAAGGCTCACAATTCTTTATCTTCTACTTTTTTACTTGTTGGTCATGAGAAACCTGGAATGAGTCCCGTGGCTCTGATTGGGTAAATCATCCCCATCATTACCACTAAAAGGGAATTTCCATACACTTATCCTTCACCAAACACAATTTTTCTGCTTATCTTCAGGAACCATTTTCAAGTTTTTTGCAAATGCTTGCTTCTGATCGCTAAAATAATGATCTCGGTCAAGGCTTTTCGTATTGCCGGCGTGGATCCTACCGAAAACAAAATTGGAAGACTGGTCGTTTTTCAAATGTCAAAATACCTGAAAAGAGCTGCCAACTTCCTCTTTTTGAATTCTTAGGGAAGCAGTTCTTTAAACTTTATGGTAAATCTTAAAAAAATGGGTGTAAGAAATCTCAGAGGAAAGACAAAATCAGTTTACAATTTTTTTGGTTTGACTTCATTTTTTCCGGGTCATCGGATTTTTTTTATCAGCTTGCAATTGTCTTATAGTGAAAAACCCGGATTCCCTGTTTTCACTTTCAAACTGGGAAAACTGGATTCTCCGGGAAAGGCCCGACCCCTCGCTAGTTTTTCCCCCTGCTCAATGGGTGTATATTTTTTTTTGAAAAACTGTGTCGTCGAAATCCCGAGCAAGCAATTTGATTTTTGCTGTTTCAATGTCATGAAAAATAACTATTTGAACAAGAATTTTCGATAACCTTAAGCTAATCGGAAGTTCCAGCCAAGCGTTTCCTATTTCCGACGGATTTTCATCCAATCAGTTTTCGTATTTGGTGTGCTTTTCCATGATTATGTAGACTGATTTCTGTTTAAATTGAATTAAGAAAAATTTTCACCATTTTAGTAGCGTCGGTTTTGAAGGCTAACCATCTTTCTTGTCAAATTCTACATTCAGACCTACTGAGTCGTCTAGTTTTATGTCGCTTCGTTTTTGTTTGTGCTATCCAAACCCAAAACACTTAAAATATAGAAAAAAGTTCAATCAATTTTGTACAAACTTGACTTCTATCGCTTTTGATTTTCATAAAATCAAAATCAAGCCTGGATTTAACCCATTGACCTTTGAATTTCTTCAAACGTTGTCCGAAAAAAAACGAAAGCTTGAATTCATTGAATCTTTATTCTCTAAAAATAAGACAGATCCCTTAAATTACTAAATAATTTGGGGTTAAATGCATTAAAAATCGGCGTGGTTAACGAATGCGCCTTACGTATCCTTTAATTAATTCTTTAAAGTTAATTAATCATAGGGCCACCATTGACTGCTTTTAAACTGTCTAAGGTTCCGTGGGTGGTGGGAGATATTTGTGAAATGATAATTGAAATTCTCAGGCTTCTTGTTTATAGGTTTCCATTGCATATGCGTGTGGAAGATATTGAGCCCAAGTTCAGTTAAGAACCTTAGTTAATGTTAAACTAAGAGGAACAGAGCCCTATTGTTATCCCTATTGTTGCGAACGGGGTTAGTTAAGTACTAATTAGAAGAGATGAAATTTCGTAAGAATTTTGGCCTCTAAACCCCTCCCTCCCTTCATCCACATACCGAAACTCATCTTTTTGTAAAGACTTAAGAATTTTTTCCTTATAATTTTTATTTCTTACAAGATTTTCCTAGTATATACTTTAATGAGATCAATTTGCCGAATGCTTGTTTAATTTTATTTGTTTATTTAATTTTACAGTGCGGTCCTTGCAAATACTCACAATACTTCCGGCTGGAAGAAGCTCCGCCTCCTCCTATGGAAGAACTACAAAATCCAGACACGTCACAATATTCAGACTGTTGTTGAAATCCTTATCCCCCTCCTCTTTACTATTGTCCTTGTAATTGTTAGAGACATTGTTGTCGCTGAGAGAGTTTCTACACCTACTACCTACAATTCAATTGACCTCGACTATCCCCCTTATGTCGTCCGGTTCTCTTGGTAAAGTGGACTTGAAAAAATCCTTTATTGAGCCAATGTAATAAAGATTTCTTTCTTTTCCAGTAATGAGCTCTTCTACACCCCCAAAAATGAGGCCACTGATAAATTCATGGAGAAAGTCGTAGGGAAATTTTTTACAAAGGACACGTTTGAGTACAAGGGTAAGGAAATGCAGGAAAAGAAATCAATCATTTTCCATCTATTAGAAGCCCAAATCAGTACAAAAGTTTCACTGGCATTTTTTTTCCATAATTTCTAGCCACTGGGTTTAAGTCTGAGGATGATCTGCTGGAAACCTATGCTGAATTTTCTAAGAAAACCGTTAACAAAAGCCGGAATGTGACAAACTCTGACGACCTCACAGTTCCTATACTTGCAGGTATCGTTTTTACAAATGAGTTCAAGGACGGTGAATTTCCACAGAATATCAAGGTGAGCAGAGTTTTCTCTAAGTTCAGATAAATGACATTTACAAATTTTTTTTTTTCTGGATTTTTAGTATACGTTGAGATTTCCTGCTCAGCAGAGATCAGAATTTGATTTGATAAGTGAGAGATTTGGAATCAAGCCGGCATGGTTCACGGAAATCGTGTTCCCACTTTTTCAGTACCTTGGTCCAAGGTCACGTGATAATCCTGAAGGCGGCCTTCCAGGTAAAGCTTTTCTACCTTCTGGGGTCAGAGTATAGGTTTGGTTAGCCTTCATGACTACCTTGGATTCCAGGTTATGCGGCCGAAGGTTTTCTGTACCTCCAGCATGCAATAGACTTGACCCTGACGGAAATGGTCCTAAGTCCAGAGGACATGAAAATTTACAGTGACTACAAAGTCCTACTTCAGCGATACCCGTATCCACCATATCTGGAAGACAAATACTTGTTTGCACTCCAGGCCTGGCTTCCACTCCTCCTCATGCTCTCCTTCATCTACCCTGCACTCAATATAACAAAATCCGTTGTCTACGAAAAGGAAAAGAGACTTAAGGTAGTTTCCGCTATTTTGAAATTACTTCAGCGCATTTTAAAATTTAACTTTATGGATTTCAGGAGTCAATGAAAATGATGGGACTCCCAAACTATCTCCATTGGATCGCTTGGTTCTTCATGGCTTTTACTTTCATTCTTCTCTCCATTATCCTAATGTCAATTCTGATTAAGGTATAACTTCCAACCCTGGACTTTCTGCGAAAAAATTAAATCCAGTAACTTTTTTTTTTTGTTTTGTCCAGACTCGTTTTACACCTAACAGCGAGCAAAGCCTAGCCGTCTTACCGGAAGTAGATGGAACGCTCTTCTTCTTCATTTTGTTTGTTTTCAGCTTCCAAGTCATTGCATTCTCATTCTTCGTATCCACTCTCGTCAGCACAGGTAAAAAGCTCATAAAGCGAATTTCCAACTAAAATTATTGTGCAACGCATACAAGCACACCGGCAAAAGTATTTTGACTGAATTTAGACGCATGCGACATTTTGATTGCATTTCTGCAGCAAACAGTATTCTGACGACATCTTGAGTCGCTTTGACAGCATTCCCCAGATTAACGGCATTTTGAAATTATGAGATTTTAAAATTCCAAAACTTCTTGTAAATTTTGGAAGCTTTTAAAAGGGACATTACCGGTTAAGCTTTTGAGAGAAGATTTTTCTGGGCCCCATGGCGAACGTTGCTGGGAAAGAATGAATGGGGATGAATGAATGAAAGAATAGACTCATTCATCCTTTCCCAGCAGTTTTCACCATGGGGTCCAGGCTAATAGCTATCCGGTAATATCCTTTGAAGAGGTAAAAATTACAGAATTGAACCGATTTAGAGATACAGACAAACAGGCATGTGGACACATTGTAAACTCATTTACCGCCTTCGTCGGTCAATAATTAGCAAGCCGAGATCTGAACTTTTTTCCCACAGACGCGGAAGCTCGATTTCACTTTCGCTTGGCTTCAGCCAATGTTTTGATCTTGGTCGCTTCGCTTCGTTTTGAGTTCGCCTTTAACTTTTGGGCTTTGATTTTGTAGCAAATGCTGGAGCAACAATAGCTGGAGTGCTCTGGTTCATTCTCTTCGTCCCATACTTCTTTATTCAGCCACGTTACAATATCCTGTCACGAGTCGTGAAGTTGTCTTCTTGCTTTCTTACCAACTGCCCCATAGCCCTTGCCTGTCAAATCCTATGCATGTTCGAAGGAACAGGGCTGGGATTGCAGTGGTCGAATTTCTTCCAAGGCTCAGGCCCAGATGACAATTTCTCAATGTTTGACTGCGTTCTCATGATGTCAGTCAATGCTGTTACCTTCATGCTCATTGCTCTTTACATTGAAGGCGTATGGCCAGGTGAGTTTTCTTTAAACAGCATCAACAGCTCTAAACCATAATATTCCTTTTTCATCGTTCTTTTTAACTCTAGGTGAATATGGTGTTCCGCTTCCATGGTATTTCCCCTTCACTGTAAGTTAACTAAAGAGGGAAAGGTCAGGGGTCATGAGCGATTTTTAGTCGAGATTAGGTTTATTCAACTCAGCACACCCCGGAGCAGTACATAATATTTTCAAGAATCTAATGCTTCCAGTGGACGCGCTTAGGTTGGAGGTGCTTGGTGCATGGAAGTGAGATATATAGACAAAAGAAAAGCGCAAACAAGAGTTTCCAGCGTTTTATATACGCTGCGTGGAAAGCGCTCAAGCTACAGTGCCCAAATTCGAACTTACTCTTCCCAATGTAACCTTCTATCTGTATACCAAATTTGAAGTGTCTACGACAAACCGTTCGCAAGTTATCGCACCAACGGACGGACGGACAGACGGACATCCGCATAGTGTGAAATAAACGTCTTCCACGCACCACCGGTACAAAGTTGCTGGAAAAAATATGTGTTGGTCCGGACGGTGCGCTGAAGGCTGAAAATAAACCTAAACTCGACTGAAAAATGGCCCACGAGCCCTGACCGTTCCCTCTTAATTATCGAAATTATGTGAATCATTTAAAAAAGCAGGCGATCAGCAAGGGTGAAATAAACAGTCTAATTTTTTTTAATAGAAATGGTACTGGACGAACGGAGTTCGAGGGTCAAAAGGTCATGTCCCTCCGCCTACCGTAGAAGTAATGTCCAGCTACTTCCAAGCAGAACCAAATGGAAAAGCAGGGGTACGAATAAGTGGTCTCTCTAAAAATTTTGGTGAAAAATGGGCCGTCAAAGACATGCAGTTGAACATGTATGAGAATCAGATCACTGCTCTCCTTGGTAAGTCACCGGATCCAAATTTTTTTGAAGTTTTAAGTATACTGGTGTGCTATAAGTACGCATATGTTTAAACCAAGTATCTAAATATCGTTTCAGGTCACAACGGTGCTGGGAAAACGACTACAATGTCAATGCTCACTGGTAAGTACTCCTCCACGTTAATGAGTCAAGGCCAAATTGATTGAGCTGTTTTAACGGACTTTTCCAGGACTCTTTCCCCCGACGAGTGGAACCGCCCTCATCAACAATTTTGACATCTGCTCAGACATACGCTCAGTCCGGTCGAGCCTTGGAATTTGTCCACAGCACGACGTTCTTTTCGATGACTTAACAGTCGAGGAGCATCTTAGATTCTTTTGCCTCATGAAGGGATTTCCAGAAGCCCTTGTTGAGACGGAAATCACAAGGATGGTGACTTCACTTGGTCTTGCTGACAAGCGGAATGCTTTGTCACACACGCTTAGCGGTGGAATGAAAAGAAAACTCTCTGTGGGGATTGCACTTTGCGGAGGATCAAAAGTAAAATTCGAAAATCTGGTAGTATGAAGATTTCTAAAAAAAATCTATGGGTTTTAGGTGGTGCTACTAGATGAGCCGACTAGTGGAATGGACCCCGGAGCACGTCGCTCAACCTGGGACCTCATTCAGACAGAAAAGAAGAACCGGACGATCCTCCTCTCTACTCATTTCATGGAAGAGGCAGACTTACTCGGGGATCGAATCGCTATCATGGCTGAGGGACAGCTCCAGTGCGTCGGAAGTAGTTTATTCCTCAAGAAAAAATACGGTAATTCTAATCGCTTTTATTCGCATTCCCAACTCACTTTGATAATTTAACTGATTTACATGGATTCTAATTTTAGGGGGTGGCTATCACTTGATTATTGTCAAAGAAGCAGGATGCGAGGTTGAGAATATTACAAACCTCCTCAAGACTCGAATCCCGGAAGTGGAGATTGATCAAGATGTTGGAGCGGAACTGAGCTACTCTTTACCTGACACCAAGTCTAATCTCTTTCCAGACATGTTTACAGAACTGGAAGAGCGGAAAACTGAGCTTAAGATTGCATCTTACGGAGCTTCCATTACAACAATGGAAGAAGTTTTCATTAGAGTAGGGCGAGAAGCAGATAAGAAAATTGCGGATGAGTTTGAGCGTACGCACAGTATTGAGGAAGTGGAAGCAGGGCGGGCGAAGCAGCTCCAGCTCTCTGTAAATGGCTCTAAAACAAATCTCTACAGCAAGGACAGTAGCAGCCGGAAGGCAGGACTTTCCCTAGTTTTGCAACAGATGAGAGCCATGCTCGCCAAGAAATTTATTTACTCAATGAGGAATAGGATCCTACTCTTGTGTCAGGTACGTCAAATTTTTTAAATTATTTTTTTTTTTTTGCATTGGGTAGAAATCTAAGTTTAAGGACTTGTTTACATTTTTCAGATGGGAATTCCTTTGTTATACTTGGTTCTGGTACTGGGAATACTCAAGACGCTTCCTGGGCTTGAGAACCCCCCTGCGCTTCCCTTTAATCTCGATGTAAGACTCTTCCCCTTAGTATCCTTAGGTGATTTCCTAAACTTTTATTTGGTTCCAGCGGTATGAAAATATTGGGAAAACTATTACACCTGTCCACTGTGATGAATCTAGTCGATTCTGTAAGGGCTACAAGGATTTTCTGACTACTTCCAACCACCAGGTTCTTGAAGCACCGGAGAATACAACATTCATTGACTTTATTCTAAAACTGGTAAGCTTTATAATTTTCAGCTTGTTTTTTTTTTTTTTCTAATGAGCTTGGTTGATAACCTTTTTTTTTAAAACTGTAGCAAAAGGAAGATCTTCCCCGTGTAAATTTCCGGTACATGGTTGGATTTGAAGAGCGACCGTCAGAAGAGAAGCCAAACAAAACTGAGCTAGTAGGATTTTTTAATAATCAACCCTTTCATACCCCACCGCTGGCCTTTAACTTCCTTACAAATGCCATCCTCCGATCATTCACTAACTATAGCATCGAGATCGTCAATCATCCCTTCCCTTACTCCAACTTTGACTCTACGAAACAGTCGGGGACACTTTATACAGTTGGATTCCAAGTCGGGTACAACATTGGGTTTGGAATGGCAACGCTCGCTGCTACTTTTGTCGTCTTCCTCATTACGGAGAGGGAGTCACGTTCAAAACATCTGCAGTTCGTGTCTGGTCTGAAGTTTCCTATATTTTGGTTGGCCAACTACATCGTTGACGTCGTTCTATGCATACTGCCCTGCCTCTGCCTCTGTGCAATTCTTCTGCTCTTCAAGACTGAGGACTTTTACCGGTTTGATATGCAGCTCTACCTCCTTATACTGTTTGCAGCTTACTGCGCAGGCGTTATTCCGTACATGTACCTTTGGAGCTACTGCTTCACTATTCCGGCCTCTGGATTCACGCGCATGGCTATTTTCAACATTTTTACAGGTAAATTACTATCAAATTAGAATTTCAAGTTGCTTTTTTTTCAAACGTTTGTAATAGCTGAGTATCATGATTTTTATTTATATTTTCAGGAATGGCGACCATGCTCACAGTTGTGATCACACAGATTCCAGAGTTGCAAATTGGACATGTGGCTGACTTGCTCAATGATATTTTTCTCATCTTCCCTAACTATGCACTGGGAATGGGAATTGTAGACCTGTCCACAAATCTGCAGTTCAGCAAGCTCTGTGCCAGTGAACTCCATGAGAGTAGTCGAGATGCCCTCTGTGAGGTGGACCCAAGTAATTTCTGCTGTATAAAAGGTATAGGTCACTAGCAGCATGAATCAATTTGAATTTTTGTGTTTTATATTTATTTCCCTTTTCAGTCCAAAGTAATTTTTTGGCCTGGCAAAGAAATGGAATTGGGAAGAATATTTTTGCTCTGGTGGCTCTTGGATTGGTTTCCACCATTGTACTGCTTCTATTCGACAGCAACATCCTAGGGAAAATCTTCTGTTTCTGGAGAAAGGACAGAGAGCTCGCTGATGACTGTGATGAAAATGAAGGTAAAGGAAAATATTCAGGGAAAAAACGCTTAATTGAATGCTTGGGAGGTGACTGGGCTTTAGAAATTTTTTTTTTCGCTCGTGCTGCCTATAGTAATAGAGGATGTTAAAATGCTTACGTCTGTAACTGTTATTGGGACTAATGAATTAACACCGGAAGAAGGTTGGTCCATCTGCTACGTGAAACCACACCGAATTCTTATAATTGATATCCCCATTTTTTAACTAAAATTTTCAGAGGAATTGGCGGTTGAGGACTGCGACGTCACAGCAGAGAAAGAAAGGATCAGGAAAACAAACTTGCATGACCTCTACAAGACTGACAACTTAATTTTGAGGTATAAAAAAAATAACTTTAAATTAAATTGTAATTAAAAATAAATTTTGACTCGATTTATTTTCTAGGGATTTGACAAAGTACTACGGCAATTTCTTAGCTGTTGATAAATTGAACCTTGGAGTGCCTGGAGGTCAGACATTTGGACTGCTGGGTGTAAACGGTGCTGGAAAAACGACGAGTTTTAAAATGTTGACGTAAGTAAAGAGAATAAAATCCAGGAAAACTTCAAAATTCAAAAATTAATTACCTTTTTGTCAATATTTTTACCTTGAATTTTGACAGGGGTGATATCCCAGTCTCGAGTGGTGATGCCTATATCCACACCCACAGTGTACGACATGCCATCAAGCAGGTCCACAGTAACCTTGGCTACTGCCCACAGTTTGATGGGGTCATTGGGGAGATGACAGGGCGTGAGACGATCCGGATGTTCGCAAGGCTCCGCGGGATCCCGGAGGAAGAAATCGATGATTTGGCTGAGGACTTGGCAGCTAGCCTTATTTTCACGAAGCACCTGGATAAACAAGTGAAGGATTACAGTGGAGGAAATAAGAGGAAATTATCCACAGCTATGGCCCTTGTCGGGAATCCTCCAATCGTATTCCTTGACGAACGTAGGAGCAGCATTCTCAACTTAAGAAATTTATTTTTCAAACTGAGTTTAACATTTTTTTATTTATTTTAGCCACTACTGGAATGGACCCTGTGGCCAGGCGACATTT
This sequence comes from Brachystomella parvula, assembly GCA_019776545.1. Taxonomy (NCBI): domain Eukaryota; kingdom Metazoa; phylum Arthropoda; class Collembola; order Poduromorpha; family Brachystomellidae; genus Brachystomella; species Brachystomella parvula. The sequence goes on from JABASM010000393.1 coordinate 19,837, forward strand.
GTGGAATGCAATTTCAAGCGTAAGGGAGGCCGGTACTAGCATTGTCCTCACTTCCCACAGGTACCTTTGCTTTTCCAAACCGTTTTTTTTTTGTTGTAACTTTTTTTTTCTAAATTTTTAGTATGGAGGAGTGCGAAGCGCTTTGCACGCGATTGGCTGTAATGGTAAATGGAAAATTCCGTTGTCTCGGATCACCGCAGCATCTGAAAAACAAATTCGGCGAGGGATACACGCTAATTGCTCAAGCAGCTCCAGCAGACCTTGGTGAAGGATTTGATCGTGCAAAACAGGTTAGGACTTATTTAAAACTAAATAAACATTTTTTTGCAGAAATATTTATTTAATTGAGGAATTTTTGCTGTACAGGAATCTGGACGACGAAGAAGTTCTTCAATAATGCTCAGAAAAATTAAATCTGCTCAAAAATGGGAGAAGGATCTGGACGGCCTACGAAACTTTATTGAAGAATCTTTCCCAAGTAAAATTTCTCTTCAAATTTCTTATTATTCCAGAGCGTTCTAACAGGATTTACAATTTTTCTAGCCTCCGTGCTCAAAGACATCCACCCTGGTTTCGTCCACTACCATGTCCTACCATCAGATGAAGTGACCTGGGGTCAAATGTTCGAGAAAATGGAGATAGCGAAGGAGCGGTTTGGTTTGGATGCTTACTCCGTGGGTCAGACGAGTCTGGAACAAGTCTTTCTCAATTTTACCAAAGCACAAATTAATATTGACGACACGACAACTAAGAAGAAGCCATGGTGGAAATGTTAATTTTTACTTTGTATGTTTTGCTCCAAACAAACTGCTCAGAGGGGTATTTTCATTCATATTAATTTACCCTAAATCTTAACTAGACCAATCTACCTAATTAATTAATTCCTTATGGCTCAATTATTGACTGTTGTGATATAATAAAAAACGCTCGCCAGGCTTTTCCTGATAATAAAAATTACCAGTACAAAAATTCCATCCTACTCTGGTCACTGGAGTTGACCTTAATTTTTTTCGTCAAAATGCAAACCGAACTCGGAGGGTCTATGGAGCTCCATAGTCCAGATAGCAGTAGTACTTCAATGTCTATCCCAAAAAATTCCTTACATTTTCAGTAACCATAGAATTTTTCAAAGTTGAAAAATAAACAAGGAGATTTTCTACGGCACATACTACGGATGATGATGGTCTTGAATTTATTTAATTTTTCATATAGTAATAACTTTTTATGCAATTTGATACTTCGACGATGAGTGACGGCGGCTGTTGGATTTTTTACAGTGGCTTTTCAAATTAGAAGTAGTTTATATGGTGCAAGCCGGTGAGTTCCTCTATGTATTTAAAAATGGGAAAGACAAGCTAGGATGAAACTGCCGAAAATCTAGGTCTGTTTTTCGTATCACGTCGTTTTACGTTCTAATTTTTATTCCAGAGCCTTCGCCCTTCCCTCTTTCATCCTCAAAAATGGTTCCAGTGATGCTGGTAGTAGTGGTCATAGCAATCATCATAATTGGAATAATATTCGACCTCGCGGACTCAATCTGCTCCAGATATTTTGATTTCACTCCATTCATTGGACCTATTGTCCCGGCCCCACCGGAAACTGATGAGGCAGTAGAACATGATGACGCAGCAGTACCTGAGCCGAACCCACTTTTCCGCCACGTCCCTGGTTTGAAGAAGAAATTAGCATGGATGGAGCTGGGGGACTACCCCACGCCTATTCACTATGCAGTACTGAGCAAGGCCAATGGGAAAAAAGTCTCATTTTTCATGAAGCGCGAGGATTTGTGTAGCAATATCTACGGTGGGAACAAAGTGAGAGCACTCCAGTACCAGCTCCCGGCCTGCGTTTCTCATGCTTCTACGCACCTCGCCAAATTTTACGTAACGGGGTCTGGGGGTTCTGATCATGTCGTCGCTACGCTTGCCCATGGGACACCCCTTGGTCTTAACTTCCATGTGATTTACTACGACGCGGATGAGCCGGAACTTGACAACACGCTCAATTTCTTGTCCACGCTCAGCTACCGCCCCCTGAGTCTCGCCCTCTGGGATTCCTGCCCCTCGGCCAATGCTCAGCTCCTCTTCAACCAAATTATTCCGTCGTGTGACAGAGTCATTGCAGAAAATAGCATTGCAGGGGTACTGGGTCACATTGGAGCAGCGCTGGAACTGGCTGAGCAAATTGAGCGCCTTGAATTGCCTGACGTGGATGAGATCTATCTGCCAATGGGGTCGAGTTGTACAACTGCCGGACTCATCCTAGGCATATGCTTGTCACGTCATCTGAAAATCAATGCCTTCAATTCCCATCGCTTCAAAGTTGTAAGTGTTTTAACTGACCATCGCCTGGCTGAGCTAAATCGGCGTACCGGCGTGATACAAAACTGGGCAGGAGAGTATCATCCTCATTCACCGAAATTTGGAATCACTGGGACTGCGGAGTACCTAAACAGTATTTGTGGGATTGATTTAAAATCAGTTGCTCTGAAGTTTATGCAGAATGAATGGGAGGTGGTTGATAGGGAGGAGATCGTTGGGCGGCATGGAGCGCATTCTGCGATGAGCGCTTTAGCATCCGCCTATGAAGGCTCAATGGAAATTACTGGAAGCTCTCCGGCATGGCTCAACAGCCTCTTCCCACCTCCACCATGGCTCTCAGGACAGTCCTCTGCCAAAGCATTTGCTGCCATGTTGGAAAGACTGGAAAATACGGAGGAGAAGCTTGAAGTTCTCTTTTGGCAGACAAAAAGCTACGTCCAGCCACTTGGGGGCAAGGCCTCTGAATGGAAACTGGTTAAGGAGATGGCTGGACGTTCAGAGGCGCTGAGGGCCTGGATCGATGCAGGAAAGGGATCGTCTACGCTAAGAAATGCGGACATTAACATTGAGCAGGGTGCTGCATCTGACTATCGAAATCTCATGACCTGGGTCAGCGCAAACTGACTTTGAAGAAAAATTCTATGCAATCAACAGCGCTACTGCTAGTCAGTTGAATATGACTGAACTAGTACTTAAATTTTTTGTGGTAAAATTTTTTTACAACCTTCGTGTAACCTTTCTCCAGAACAATAATTTGTAGTACACCTATACATGCGAAAAATCGCGGCGGCGTCACCCTTGCCTTCACCTCTCCAAAAATCTTCAGACATTATTACGAGTTACTGACGAATTTTCCCTCTCTTATTAATTACATCCAGTGGAAAAGGTACGATATGAAAAAATTGGTATAGGCTTGATTTCTAAGAAGTCGGAAGCCTCGATATCACAAGCTGGTTGTAGCGTTCTCAGCCTTTCCTTTGGCTTCAATCTGCGAATCCACTATCTAAAATTCTCCTGAATTCCAGCTCTTCCTCTGGTTCGAGAAGACACTCTGCTCTTAAGGACGTGCACGAGGTTTTTCTCCCATAGAAACAGCATGGGAAAATTGTCAACTTTCGGTACATTTTCTGAACGAACGGACTGTCCCAGAGACTTCGTTGTTGTGTTTAATTAAAGAAAAAGCGATTGTCTACAGTTCCACGGAATGATTTGCTTGATTTAAACCGTCTGGACGTGTCACGAGCGAATTTTCTGGACCCTGTTTTGTTTTTTTTCACAATTTGGCTAATTTCACGGAAACAATACCAAAAATCACAGTTTTTATTCCGTGGATCTGTTAAGGACGAACGTACCTTTAATTAGACACCTTCCTCAAGGTTGGGAGGGTAGTTAAAGTCTCAAACTATGTACCGAAACATTGACTAGTTTTAGGGTGAGATTTTTCAGAATTACGACAGCTTTGCGCAACAAAATATCATTTTTAGCCGATTGTAATTAGTTTTATTTAGTAAACAACTCACTAACACCGCATACCTCAAAAATCACCTATCGCAACGAAAAAACAATAACAAAACCTCGTGCACGTCCTTAACTTCTTTACCGTGGCAGCTGCTTAGGATCTTCGCTTTAGCTTTTTCAGCCTCTATGATTTTCCGTCTACGCCTTTCCTCCGGCTGAAATAAAAAATAGCCAAGTACAGTAAATTAGACTAGCCGGCAGCCATTGTAGTAACGGCATAAGTACCATATTTATTGACGAATTGCCCTTTGTCTCCTGTGACGACACTATGGGCAGTGTGAATAAAACTCAAGCAAATGCTTTAAGTCAAAGC
>JABASM010000394.1:0-19495 GCA_019776545.1 Brachystomella parvula
CTCACTCCTCGCCTCCTCCTCACTCACTCCTCATCACTCCTCCTCCTCAAAAAACGTGGATGACAACTGAAATTCAGCCAGATTTTCTTCGGAGCGTTAAAGGGAATCAGCGGCCTGAAACTTCTGATTTGGGAATTTTAAATTCAAAGCAAGAAACTGGCTTGAATTGGGATCGAGGTACAGGGTGTCTAAAGTTAATTTCCTCAGGCTTTCACTGCTTTTCCCCAAACCTTACAAAAAGTCTCCCTTAAACCACAGCTGGTCGAAATTTGAAATGAAAAAATGAGGTGAGAAGATCGCCGATCGGCTGTTGTTGCGGCTGTTTATGAGTTTGGCGCGGTGAAGTGAAGGAGTTTTTGTTGGTTTCGTGAAAGCAGTGAAAGCCTGAGGAAATTAATTTTAGACACCCTGTATATTTTTCTGAACCTGTACAGGAAGCCATGAAGCATTTTTTTGAATTATTTTACCCCTAAACCACTAAAAAAAGCCGTCCGTAAAGGAACAGGCGTATGGGAAAGTAGACACTAAAAATATTTTTTTCAGAGAAAGTTCGATTTTCCTTTCCCCTGCATTTTGAAAGGAGAGAAAAGAAAGAGGGTCCTGATTTATTGTATTCCTTGTAACCAATTTGAAAACAGATATTCATATTTCACGTCCACTCACTTACCTCTTTCTCCTATTTGCTTCTGAATGCTTTCGGTGGAACAATTCTCATGTTACTAGGCTATATAGGCTCTCCGTCGGTTCCATGTGAAAATCTCAAAAACAAAAATCTCAAATGTGAAAATCTCAAATGTGAAAATCTCAAATACGTGAAAATATCAAATGGGTGAAAATCTCAAATGTGAAAATCTCAAATGTAAAAATCTAACACGTCAGAATAATCACAAATAAACTCTCTGTAATAGTTAAGTAAGGGGGATAGAGCTGAGGCTATAAATCTATACCAACCCAATAAATTAAATGTAAAAGTCTCAAATAGGTGAATATCTCAAATGTGGAAATCTCAAATAAATGTGAAAATTAGAATTTCGCAGTTGAGTTCGAAGAACCCTGTGCTTCCTAAAATCTAGTGCCACTTTTGCCTGTAAAAGGAGCAGTGCTTTAGAACTTTGTGTTGTTGAATTTTCATGGATTGTTGTAATGCTACATAAAGCCAATGTCACACCAGCACTGGCTTCGAAGCGTAGGTAAGTTCAACTCAACACCTACGCTTGGAAGCCGGTGCGAGTGTGACCTTTGCGTAGTATGACAACAACCCATGAAAATGCAACAACTCAAAGTTCTAAAGCGCTGCTCCTTAATTTATACGTGAAAGTGGCACTAGATTTTAGAAAGGGTTCTTCAAACTCAACTGCAAAATTCTAATTTTCACATTTATTTGAGATTTTCACATTTGAGATTTTTGTTTTTGGGATTTTCACCTGTCACCTCTCCGTCTCCCAGCATCCCTTGATTGAGTGGATGATGTAGTCGACGAGAGGCTAGGATCCAAAGCTGGTGTAATAAATGTGGAAATGATTGAATTTGGAAAAAAAAAGTCTCTCTCTCCTTTTCTTCTTCTTGAGAATGATTGATTGTGCGGATTGGAAGGAGAAAGTCCTTTCAAACTCATTTTGAAATGAAACAAAAGGAAGTTAGCTGACAGGCTTTCCTCCTTTTTCAATTGATTCCTAGGATAATTTACTAGGACGAATTGAGAAGTGTTTATGGCTCAAAAAAATATTGTAGAGAAGCCCAGGAATCAACATCCTCTGGAACGAATTCTTAGTTAGATAACAATCTTTCACAGAAAATGATATGTTTACATTGAATTTTTTTTTATTCGGATCCTAATTTTAAATTTCTTTGTCAGGGATCGGATGATAATTTGTTTCGGTCTTCTTCCTCCTTCAAAGAAATAACCAAATTAGTCTAGTCCCTCCATACATAATAAAATGTTTGTTTTTGGTTTCCCTTAACTCTAAAGGGAAGTGAGAGTATGAAACTGGAGTAGGACTCTTTTTCTTATCTCTTTGGAAAACTAAGTTTGAAAGTAGAGTAAAAAAAAAGAGAGGAAGTTAAGATAAAGAAAACAGAAGAGGGAAAAGTGGTGATAAAATTGGAAAAGTAAATTAAAACCCTTTCGTTTTTTTTTTATTCCTCTTCGCCTCTGTGGACAAATAGTAGCCGGGAGACGAAAGTGGAGCTGAGGAGGAGGCGAGGAGTGAGTGAGTGAGGAGTGAGTGAGGAGGAGGTGACGAGTGAGTGAGGAGGAGGTGAGGAGTGAGTGAGGAGGACTGGAAAACGTACGTTAATTCGGCTAGCTGTTTGAAACATTAAAAGTTAAACTCATTCTTTGGCAAAACAAATTATTAGCTAAGGGGGGGGGGTCAATTGATGTGTTTGCATAAGAGCGTCTGACGGTGGGTTGATAGTGAACCCCTTATGCACTGGTGGATACCAGAGATCTTTCTTTTCCTTTTAATTCTAATCTCCTTATCTTCTGAGGAAAAGAACATAAAAGTGAATTAAGTGTCTCCTTTAATAAAACGTTAAATAAAGGAAATCTTAGTGCGTAAATAAACGCAGAATTAAATTTTGCAATTTTTTTTCATCGTCGCTTTGAAACTTGATTGTGTCAACTCAAAACGGCATTTCCAAAAGCCGAACTTCCTAAAAAAATAAATTCCCGTAAAACTATTTGAGATTTTGAAGAATATGGGCTGTTATTAGACAGTATGAAAAAATAATTTGAAAAATTTTTGGTTGAATTAGTCTTGGAGAAGAAAAAGATAAATGGGTGATAAATTAATTGAGGAGAAAAGGTAGTCTAATTAATAAATCAACTCCCCCCCCCCTTCTTCCTCACCCCCCCCCCCTTCTTCCTCGTCTGGCCTTCCTTTTACCCTGAGTATAGAAGAAAGAGAAAAGATACTGAAAACTTAGTCTTCAAACAATGGAAAAAATAGACTGTTTCTATTCTATTTAAACTTTGGATCTTCTTTTGTTGGTTTTCAACTGTTTATTGGGAGGCTTCTTTGTCTTTTCGGAAGAACAATGAGGAGATGATGAGTTTTTTCTCTTCTCTCACTCTCTTCTTCTATTATCAACTCAACCAATTTCGAGTTCTTAGTTCCTAGTCCCAAAAAAGAATACCGGCCTAGCCCCCCCCCCCCTTATTTCTTCAAACTGACTTCTTCCTCTCCAATCAAAATCCAGCCAATCAAAAAGAAACAATTAAAGACATTGAGATTCTTCTCTGAGCCTAAGAACTACTCATCACTCACTCATCCCTCCCATGGACTCCAAATTACACAGAAAGAACAATCACCTTTTACTTATGCATACCATTGTCGGAGGCAGTCCACAAATAAGCTAACAATAGAATCACGCAGAAAAACTTATTAAGTAGACATGATGGTCTTAAATTCCTGAGAAAGTTGGGACAGATAAAAAATTGTTTATTCAAGTAATAAGAAATCTTATGCACCAGGTAGCAGATCTAAAAATACGGCGTCCATTATGGCAGGGGTCGTCCATGAATGATGTCACGCGAAAACGGCGAATTTTTGCTTGCACCACCTATGCATACTTTTTACGCAGGAAGCTAGAAACTCTGCTCTCCCTCCCCTACGTGACATATCCCACTTTAACTTCACCTTAAATTGTAGGGATGAAATTATTTTACTCAATTCCATTGTTTTGAATGAGACCGTGGATTTCGCAATGTTCTGGTTGAATTACTGGATTACTGAATTACTGGCCTAGAAATGTTTTTTTTCAAACTCCGATTTTTATTTCTTAGTTTGCGTCATTAATTCTATTTGCTCAAGTGTGCTTGTAAATGGTTCAACACTTGAATCACTACACTTTGATCAAAATTGGCATGATTTCGCAATTGATTCAAAATGTAAGGCCCCCCTTGTCAAAGTATTATACAAATTTTGAACCACCCCACCCCCAAAGGTGTTACATCATTTATGGACGACCCCAAAAAAAATCTGAATTTTACTGACTCGTCTCGGTTTGCAATCTGAAAAAAGTAGAAAGAACTTCGTAATTTCCGTATTTAGCTGAAGAAGGTTAATTTAGACTTTTTTCAGACGTCCTTTCCTTGCAATTTGAATGTTCCAAAAATCTGTTTCGCTCTTGCACAAAAATTTTAGAAACCAAGCTTATCACATACTATTAAATAAAATATAAATAAAATATCCAAAGATTCTCAGCGGTGATTTTTATGAAACCTGATTGAAATGGAAATTTTACAGAATCTTTTTAGGTTTAAATTTTTCAAATTCTAATTTTTGCTGGAAAGGGTGATGAAACAACGAATCGGAATCTTGAGAAATTGGAGCTTGGAGGCATGCATATCTGAAAACGGCGTGCCCAAAGCCCCATGAAGATGAAATTAGCAGGAGTTTCAATTCATATTTGATCAACCCCGTAGTTGTTATTTCCATTTCCTCATTCTCCCTACTTGAGAAAAGGGATGAAATGGTAAATCCTTAGGTTTATAATAAATAAGAAGAGAAGGCTGCTGGATAAAATGAAATTGGTAATTTTGGAGGAGAAATTTCATCGGAAGGCCCAATTTGAAATTTTGTAATTAAGGATCCTTATCAGTTATTTTAATTTCATTCATCTCAGAAGATGTTCTCCTTTGAGTGTTCCGACTACCTTCGTAGACACTCATCCCTCCCTCCCTCAACCCCCCCCCCCCCACCCCCCCCCCCCCCCCCCCCACCCCCCCCCCCTCCTCTCCCAAACCTCCTTTTTACATCCTTTTCCTCCTCATTAAGCAGAGTTATGAAAGAAATTTAGTTTTTAATGTTCCTCCCTGAAAACAAAAGCCCATCACATCCACTTATCTCTACAATATCATCTCATCAAAGAGAGAGAGAAAAAAAAATAAAGAGGGAGCATTTCTACTATTATGATTCCATAGTTTCCTATTAGGATCCAACAGATGAGCCTCAGTTAGCTTAATAGAAAGAAAGATTTTCTCCTGGAGATCTCCAACATTCCGGATCCGAGGGACTGGAGGTGAGTTGAGGTGAGGTCATGGGTAGGGAATGATGATGGAAAAAATGGAGGAGGAGGATCAAGGAGAAAAAAGGTGAAATTGGTGATTGTAGGTTTAATTTGAGGAATGAGAGGTTCAAAGACGAAAATCATTGTTATTAAACCAAAAACATTTTCCCCTTTTGTTTCTACTCACCATTTACCTCTAATGGACTAATCATAGGCTCCAAAGACATCAAGAATTACCTGGAGGGTAGGGGATCCTGGCTCTGATGGTAGGTGGTGAGACGAACATGGTGACACGACCATTCAACACAACGGAACAACTTCAGCCGCACTGCTATTTGAAAACATGAAAAATCCTTGTTTATAGCTCTTTCAATAAAACTCAAATTTTTTGCCATTCCTAATCCACGGTATTTTAATTCCGGCTGTTAAAATCAGCGAACCGTTAAATCTAGAATTTCGGAGAAAAAACGTCCAAAAAAAAAAAATGAGAAAGTTGGAAAAAATCAGATTTTGTTTAAATGCAAATTTTTTTTCGAAATTCATAAAAACGAAACTACTCTAATGGCTCATTTATTTTTCTGGAAATCTGGCTTTTCGTATTGCATTTCTAAAAAAATCTGGACTTTTGTTGACATTAGAAATTATACTTTGATAATTTTTGTCAATATGAATAATTATTGATCATGTATCGATGTAATAAATAGGAAACATAGGGTTACTATTATTATTTCTCTGACGGGCAAAGACGTGCCGACAAAAGGAACAGCACGTCCTGCTGAGCTCATCTCCACAAAAAGAAACAAGAGACTTTTAGAATCTTGGATCTTGAGTCGTTGAGCTACTCCTTGAGGCAGAAGAAAAAAAAATTGGATGATACAGAGGGATTGGATTTTTTTTGAATCCTCCTCCCCAAATAAAAAAAAAATAGTAAATAAATAAATAAAACAATAGGCGTTCTTTTCTTGACTGTTGCTGGAATGGAGAGAAATGAGAGACGTTTTCTTTCTAAAGCTAAACGTGGAGCATAAGTGGTGGTGTAACAGTAGCAGCTCAGAGAAAGAAGCCTGAGCCTTTTGTTCTTTTGTCTCTTGATGCTATATTTTATTTTTTTCCTGGAGAATAGAATTTTTGGACTCTTCAAATTCTTACGCTTGATTTCTCACACTTTATTTCAATTTCCTTCCATCTTTTTTTTTCCTTTTGTTCTTTTACTAAACAGAGAATTGAAAGTAAAAAAAAATAAAAAAAAGAACTGAAACGACTTTCTGAGCAGAAAATCCAATCAAAAGGAAAAGGATATCCACCCACCACAGTAGCCAACCCTAATAATCACAACAAACAATCGAAAAAAAAGCTTTGATGGGGTGGACGTTAAATGGGGTTTATATTTCTAGGAGTTGAATGGATAAATTAGTTTTCCTTCTTTTTTCTTAAGAAAAAAATGATTAGAGTTTTAAATTGGAAGTAGGAGAAGAAAGAATGGGAGGAAATAAGGAAGAAAAGTTAGGAAAGAGTCACGAATTTAGAATGGAAGTTGAGAATAGATAAGTATAAACTGAGATTGGAGTTGGAGATGAGATGGTTTTTATTAGATTAGTGGGTGTGGTGCCTCTTTTACATTGTTTCCCTTATCCTCCAATTGACTCCACCACCAAACAAAAAGAAGTTGAAACTCATTTATCTAAAAAGTAAAGGAAAATTAAAAAGGAAAATGAATATTATTCTTTTTCGTCTCAGTTTACCTTATAGTGTACTTAGCAGCAGAAACCACCTGACCCGAGAGGTGAGCCCGAACCTTCATTTTTTCTGAGATAGACAATAATAATCAAATTTTGGTTTCAGCTGAATGGTCCAAAATACTAAAAAACTATTCTGGAAAATCTGGTGATGGTTAAAGAAAGGGAGGACTTTGCGTCTCAACGGGTGAATCCCCTTTTTCTTTATTTCTGATACTATAAAGGAGACAATGGAAGAAAAGAGATAGTCCTCAGCATGTCGTCTTCCTCAAAGAGAAAGACTAGAAGACGAGGAATTCCGTGTCACTGAGAGATAGAAGATAGAAAAAGAGGAGGTTTCTCTCATTGGAAAGGAAAAGGATGGCCCTGCCTCTCAGAAAAAAAAAAACAATTTCTCCAAATCCAACTGTCTCCCTCACTTTCACTACTTTCACTTCTGTCTGTCTGCCTCGGAATCTGCTCCGTCTCTTTGAGAAAGGAAGACCTCCCTCTCATCCAATCAGAATTTAAAGAGGAGAAACTTAAGATGCTACCCTTATTCTGTTTTCTAATACTCAACTTTCTTTCCTCATTACACGTAGAAAAGAATCATTTCTGGAATAGGTCTCCCAAAGGAGAAAAAAAAAGTTGGATTTCCAGAACTGATCTCATGAAGGAATCCGTTCAGACTCTAAAGTCCTCCTCCCTTTGCCAATCTCATTTCCCTTGAACCATTCAAGGAGAAGAGGAAAATGGAAGGACTCCGTCGTCTTGGAGACTTTCTTATATCCAAAGATTGGATGAGTCTCCAGGGAGAAAGGATCAATAGAAAACCACGACTACCACCACCTACTTCCGCACGTTTCCTTGAGAGGAACCTGGAAGAGGATCTACTACACGGAAAATCCTATACGAAACTTCACTTATGAAAAAATTAAAATAAAGAAGGTCACATCCTTCGCTTTGACTCCGCATAAGCAAGGTCAAGTCCGCTGCTAAATTCGCAGTACACAAATGTGAACAGTGAGTCATTTTTAGTTTTTGGGGTTCCATGTAAAAATCTCGACAACAAAATCACAATGGTGAAAATCCCAAATGTGAAAATCCGAAACATGTAAATACCCCAAATGCAGAAACACGTGAAAGTATTAAATGTGAAAATCTCAAGTATAGGTGAAAAATCTCAAACAGGGGAAAATCTCAAACACGTGATTTTAAATTTGAAAATCTCAAACAGGCGAAAATCTCAAATAGATGAAAATCTCAAATGTGAAAATGACAAATTTGCAGGGACTGTTGAGCCGAAGGACCTCACCCATCATGGAAGCCTAACAACCTAACAGCCTTACAACTCAACACCCCCTGCAAACCTGTAATTTTCACATCTTTGGGATTTCCACATTTGGGATTTTTGTTTTTGAAATTTTCACCTGAGAGACCGTTCCGTAAGAATTTGCTGCGGTTTTGAAGGGCCTGTAAGGAATGGAAACTTCGTTTTGGCAAACGAATTATGCGCTCTAAAATCATTTAATAGGATTAATCTTAGGGCCTCAGATTTGCTCAGCTCGACCAACATCTCGGGAGCTTCCCTTGCTAGTGGTGCAGTCTGTAGCCTCAGGGCCAGAAGATTCTATAAGCGAGTGGATCACCTTTGCAAAATAATTTAACTGTCCATAATCTTCGCAGCAGAAGTAACAAGGGCGTGCAGTTGCAACAAAGATTAGATAACGGCTGCAGGGAGGTAGCTTGGGCCGACTTCTGGTATCACTTACCCCCTATGCCTTTTCTTAAATTTTTGCATTGTGTTTGGTAAGAACCTTTTTGCTACAGTTCGTATTGTACATTCGAAAATAAAAGGATAGGATTGAATCTGTTTGAGTTCAAAGTCCTTTTGAATTTGTAATAGATCCAGAGCGTATCCTCCTCTCCATTTTGAATCTTCTTTCAATTTTCCAAGTTTAGACGTTGAAACGTTATTTTGGAGTAGATAAAAACCATGAATCAAACCATAAACGATTCTGAAATCAACCAAATCTCTAACCACAATCCAACACTTCCAATACCACATCATCACAACAAAAGGACTCTTTTTCGAGGTCTCTTTTCCCATCATCCCATCAATAGTGTCACTTCTCACCCGGGCTCTTCCACCAAATACCCCCCCCCCCCCCCATTTCTCATCCTCCGCTCCGACCAATCCCCAGAGCCCGTCATGACGATAAGGAGACTGACTTTAAATATTTCCCCAAGAGTCTCTTTTTTTTTTTGAAAAGAAAATAAGATAGTTGATTTCCGATTAAATTGGGTAAGAGCCTCCTCGGCTTTTTGCTCCTAAAAATAGAAACCGTTCTCTTGAGCAACGATAAATCAAGTTTAAAAACTCCCTCCAAATAGTAAGTCATAAAAAGCAGAGGGAATTGGTCCTTTTGAATCCTTTTTTTTTGTGATTTATTGGTTTCTTCTCCTCAATCACCGCTATTACCACCAAAAAGATCTAAACAATGGAATAAAGGGAAATCAACCATATCCAAAAAAAGAGCGAAGACAAGTCATCCTCTTCGCTTAAAACCACCGCCACTTCCTCACGATCGCACTCACGACGATCAAAAGAAGTAGAAGAAAAAATAAAACCCAAAAAACAGAAAGATGAAAAAAAAGCTTCTTTAACCCTGCTATTAAAATATTTCCTTGGATGGAGATTTTGGAATTATGTAAGAGAAAAGAAAAGGGGTTTACTATAACAACTGCCGCTCCGAGCCACATTTTCAAGCGAGGAGTTGTTTCTGCTCTTTTGCAGGTGGAAAAAAGGGAGCAGCATCCTTGCCCTCCTTTCACTTTCACCGTACTCATCCACTCACTCGCTTTTACCATTTACCACCATCATCATCCACTTTCACTGTGGAGAAGAGACAGAGAGATTTTCCGGTTATTGGATAGTAGTTGGAAGTGACATTCTGTAAATTTAAGTAGATTCTGAAGATGGAATGATGATAAAAAGAGGAAGGTAATGAAATTCATTAGTGCAATTCCTTGTCAAATACTTTTCAAGGACTTGTCACTGTGACACGCCTCTCCGCTATACATAAATTTATCAAAGCACCTATGACATTTAATTATCAATAGACACGAGCCAGTAAGGTTATCAACAGTGCCAGTATACCACGGTTTTATTTGTTCATTCATTTATTTCTTTTCTTTGTTCTTTTTTAAATTCTTAAATATTTTCATATTTTATTTTAGAATTTTGATTGGAAAACGCGTTTTAATGCCAATGATTTACTAATTTTTTTTTTGTTCACTTTTTATTTTTTATTTTTTTTATTTTTTGCCTGAAAAAAAAATTTTGGTGAAAATCCCAGAACCGAAATCCCAAATGTGAAAATTAACATTGCAGGGACTGACTGCTGAGCATTAGGATCCTTCTATTCCCACCTCCACTTTTGTGAAATTCATTTTGGGATTTTCACATGTTTGGAATTTCGATATTTGGGATTTTCAAATTTGGGATTTTTGTTTTGGGATTTCAACCTGGAACTCGTAAAATTTTTCTTGCACCGCTTTTAAATTTCTGCAGAGATTTTTCTGCGAATTTTGAGCTTTCGAGGCGGATAAATAAAGGAAAACTTACCAAGTTTGTTTGAATAAAAATAAATAGTTGAACAGAATAGGAGCAGGGCAATTCCCGTTATTTTTTATGTCTGAATGTTTAAAATTAACATTTCGATTTATGAAGTTAAAGTAAATTTAATTAATAAACGGAAATATTTAAAAAGCCTCTGTCCATCCTTCTTGACTTCCTTTGTTTCCAGATTCATGCGGGGTAAAGGGAATAATTAGAAGAGAATTAAAATTCTTCAAAGATTTTGAAGATGAGCGTGTCTCTTCCTCTCTCTTCTGATTTCCTGAGTTGATAAGTGAGACCAAGAGAACTCTCATCTTCAGATTTTGCTCTCTAAGCTCAAAAAATCTCCTCTTGAGAAGAATAGAGAAAAAAAATGAGGATGAGGTTTATTTCCATTTGATCCTCATTTTTACTCCTAGGATGATGAATACAATGAAGGAGAAGGAGTATATAAGGAAAAATACTTTGGTATGCAGATTTTTATTTTATCCTCTCCAATAATCAGAGCGTGAGTCACTGAATGAGTGAGTGAGTGTATATAGTAGTGGATGGATGTGATGATGATATTCTGATTCCAAGGGATGAAGTATAGGGATATGGATCAGATTCAAAGTTAGGAGAAAGGAGAGTTGAAAATAATATTAGAAATCAATGGATGAAGAGGTTTGATGATGAAATGTATAAAAAACGAAATATGATTTTAGAAGGATTTTTCATCCATTGTATTTCCTCACTCACTCCAAAATCATAATGAAACTGAACCAACTCTATTACGTCTCCTCCCTTCTCTCTCTCTCTCTCTTATGCTCTCCTATTATTATTCATCTACTAAAAAATATAAAAAAAAAGTCTCCACAGTAACAAAACAGGAGAAGAGTCCACAAAAGGGAGGAATACAATGGAAAGTGAAAGAGATTAGACATGATCACAAAAAAAAGCCAAGGATTCAATGACTCCTCAACAAACAACCTAAAAAATAAATATACGTTTCCTCCGTCATCTCCTTTCTCCACTCTTCTCCTTCCGTTCTTCTCTTTCTTTCTTCCTTCAAATCCACAAGCCTGGGTCTTTCACTCTGCTAAATCTCCCTTTCATTCAGAGATCAGAGGACATTCAGCACGAGTGCGAGGGACCCTGAAAAAAAGGTTAAGGATAAATGATAGAAAGATTACATTGCAGTTTTTTAACCTTTGAGATTCGGGATTCAGAGTAGTAGTGTGTAGAGAATGGATTCCTTCCTCTGAGGAAAGGAAAAAAAATGAGTGATGAAAGAAGGGAATTGAAAAGTACATTCTGACAAGTCCCTCACTTACTCTTCTTTCTCCCGTGCTTGGCAATGATGTTGAGCTTTTTGGTTGGCTTGTCGTCCCAAATGGAGAAAAGAGGACATATGCTCTTTCTCCCTTCATCGGACAAACACTACCAACTACCACACGACTCTTGACTTCTAAACCCCCCCCCCCTCCCCCTCTTTCCAGGGTTACCCCTACCTCTACGCTTCCTGGATCCTCCAGCTGATGATGGAAGGGGTGAGTAGGAAGAAGAACCCAGACAAATGGCTCCCCTATCTCCACATCGGAACAAATGAGTCTTAGCTCTAATCTCTCTTCGGTATAAACAATAGCTCCCCACCCCACCGCTTTCGGAATTCTCTTTGAGAACTGAAATATCTAAGTATTATGTTGTGGGAGTAAAAAATTGTTGGAAAAGTATTGTTTTCTGGTAGTAGGATTTATTGCGTAATTTATTCACTTTCTACTAGAACAGGCTGTTGCTCAAGGTGTACATTCCTACGAACTTTCGGCCTTGAACTTTCACTGAAAATTAAAAAAAATGTATACACGAGTTCCGAAATAGATTCCCGAGCTTCTTAACAATTCCTTAGTAAACAAATATGAAGTGCTCACCAAAATAATCCGGCTGATCTCATGCGCTATCACAAATTAATAACCCCCCCCCCCCCCCTCTTTTGTGTATACTAGACTCGAACATATTTAAATTCGCTTTACGCAGAAGAAATGGAGTCCTGGCTTCGGACTCGGTGTCAGGTGAAAACCTCAAAAAACAAGCATCTCAAATGTATAAAAATCTCAAAAATCCCAAAGACGTGAAAATCTCAAATGTGAAAATTACAAGCTTGCAGAGTCTGTTGAGTTGTTGGGTTGTTAGGTTGCTAATAGGCTCCCAAACATGGGTCCTTCCACTCAACTTGTACCGGAAAACTTGTAATTTTCACATTTGAGATTTTCACGTGTTTGCGATTTTCACCTATTTAAAATTTTCACGTGCTTGAGATTTTCACCTATTTGAGATTTTCCCCTATTTGAGATTTTTCCCTATTTGAGGTTTTCCCCTATTTGAGATTTTCACATTTGAGATTTTCGTTTGTGAGATTTTCACATGGAACCTTTTTTGCGAACAGCAAACAGTTTTTCTCAGCATTTTACCTGAATTTTGGTGGCAATTGCGATAAGCCTGGTATCTAGATGTGCTATGCATAGAGTCTGGTTTATTTAACTTCTTCAGCCACTACGGCATTCCCTTACACGTTTTTTTTGCGTGAAAGGTGCTTTGCAGAGAAAGGTGGAGGTTGACTTTCTCTCTTGGAGAAAGTGAGTGTCGCTCTGTCTTGGAGCTGAGAAAAAGGATTAGAAGACAAAGTTCAATCAGGAACGTGAGGATTGAAGAGCACCGTCAGATTAAATGAAAAGAAAAAGGGGTGAGCCTCGCACCTCTAGGCAGAGATTTTCCCACGTTTGTCATTTTCCCTGGGTGAAAATCAGGAGCTCTCTGATCAATTCTCTGTAGACCAAAATTAAGCCAAGTCTCAACACCGTCCAAACTACTATTTTTTATTTTTGTCTCAGCTCTAATGTTAAATTCCAAGCTATTCTTCCATGATTTGGGTATCGAGATGAGAAGAAAATCCTGGTCGTGGAAATAATTTTTTATTTCAGCAGCCGAGTTTTAAAAAAGAGGCTAGCGAAGCCTAAAATTTGCCTAAGCTTAAGGCTCTTTCCATGTTTCAGTCTCGGAACTTTCCTTCTCTTTCACGCCGTGTGGTAATTAGATTTTAGTGAAAGTACGGAAAGGAATTCACAAAGTCGTGCCTGGATTTACGTAAGAAACAAATTCATCATGGCCTCTTCTCAAGCTTGGTTATTAGTTAAAGTATTGAGGAGTGTAATAATTTCCTTTTGAATTGATTCTTAATGTGGAATTTGGAAGCAGGTCGGTAGAATAGAGGAGTTTACAAGAAGAAATAGTAAGAAGATGAAATAAGAAGAATCCCTCCTCTTTTCCCTTCTTTTAAACTTTCTTCTTACTCTTCCTCATTCTCCAATGGAAGGAAAGAATAGGCGGGGACTACTTACTTCCACACAACCAATCCCACCCCTCCATCCCATTGCGCAAAACGAACTCAACACTCAGAACAAGAGATTCAATTCCGTCTCTCAATTCAGAGATTCATTATTGTTAGGATTCTTCTCTCACTCCAATTCCATATTTCATAACAGAAAGAATCAAAACTCCTCAGCTCCCACTTACAAGTTTTCCAGACTACTCTAGCAGGTGCTCAGTGACTGTTGCAAAGGCTTGGTCCTTAGGAACCAAGACCCACCCCTACCCCTGTTTTCCAAAAAAATACTGAAAATCCTTGAAGACATTTTCCCCCCTTGGTCCAACACCCCGAAGTGAGAATTGATTGTCCGGAGAAATTGATTTGCGGATTTGTTCCGTTACGCTGGGTCAATCCCTTCTTCCATCATCTCCAGTCCGAGGCCCAGCATTCCATGTTGATGAAGATAGACGAGGCGATGGAGTCCGGGGGTGGGGAGTCAAGTGAGTCGAGGGGGTCACTCTCCCCCCTCCCTCTCCAGAGGTCAAAAGCCAATTTCTCTCCACCACCAATTGAGAAGAGCCCCCCTCTCGGAGTCCCACCACTCTCTGCCCATCAGATCATGAGCTCCATAGGGGGATCATCTGGTAAGGGAATGCCGCACGGGATCCTGGCCTCACTCTCCGCTCTGAATGCCATGAGCTCGGCCGCTGCCGCCGCCTCTTTCCATCATCATGACTTTGGAGGGTCAGGTGGGCCGTTTGGTGGGGGAGATCGTCACTCCTACGGAAGCCCACCCACCCCAATGGCACCTACCAATGACCCCTCTGCCAATGAGTGCAAGCTCGTCGACTACCGAGGTCAGAAGGTTGCAGCCTTCGTCATCAGTGGGGAAACCATGCTCTGTTTACCTCAGGCATTTGAACTTTTTCTCAAGCATTTAGTGGGTGGGCTCCATACTGTATACACAAAACTGAAGCGATTGGATATCATCCCAATTGTATGCAACGTGGAACAAGTCAGAATACTTCGGGGTCTTGGAGCAATTCAGCCAGGGGTCAACCGATGCAAACTTCTCTCGTGCAAGGACTTTGATGTCCTTTACAAAGACTGTACAACAGCCAGGTAATTCTCAATTCATGCTCATTTTCAAAATCATTCTATTTTTTTTCAGTAATAGAGGGTGAGGCTTCTTGCTTTTTTTTTAGTTAAGCCTTCGATTTTTATTCTGAACTTTTCTACGATGTTTTTATCGAGGGTGGAGAAAGCTGGCAATGAGAGAAAGTCGGATTTTGTCCTTTGAAGAAAACTCCTCCCCCACACTTACTTCTCCAGTTCCTCATACTAGTAAATAGAAATCATCCCCTCAGTTCCGGGTAAACGGGTGGTGAAAGAAAAAGGGAAAGGAAGACAGGAGTAGAAATAGGAAGATTAATTTCTGAATCTAATTCATTATCTAGAGGGAATGAAGGTTTTGGATTTCTTCGGAATCATATTACTTCCTGCTCACTCCTATTTATTTTGTATATTAGTAGAATTTGAGAGGGAGAAAGGAAACAAGGAAGGGGTGAAAACGAGGAAGTCAGAAATTTAAGTAAAAAATTAAAATTAGGGATGAATTTGATAGGTCTAACAAAAATTGGGCGGAAAAGAGCGGAAGACTGAAAATAGAGAAAAAAGGTTTTGGACTTAAAAATTTGATCTAAATGAAGCAAAATTATCAATGCAGTACCGTGTGTTTCTTCAGTTCAACATACAAAGTGTTTTATCTAACCTTCAAAACTGGCAAATTTTCGGAGTTTACCAAATATTTTTGTTCGTATAAAAATATTTATAATATATTTAAAATATGCAGAACAGTTTTCAGGTAAAAATTAATTTTTTAGTGTTTCAAGTGAAAATGAATTTGGGGTTTTGCTTTTGCCTCAGTGGCCCTTGAACGAGTTTGAGAATTTTATCATACAGTATAAAAAATCTCGAAATCAAAAAAATTCCAGATTCATTTTTGAAGCTCCTTTACTAATTACTAAAATACTATAAGCTTTTGATTTGACATTCGTAGCTAGCCTCAACCACTACCCAAAATCCGCGCATGAGCAAAATGAAACTGGAGGCTTATCGCTTTATGGTATAATTTGCAAGTATATCTGAAACCTTGATTTTTAAAATAATATTTTTCTCCTGAACCCTGCATTTAATACTATGTTCAAATTCGAATTTTGATTAATTTAAAAAAAATTCGATTTGGTACGGAGGATGATTAGAAACTGGAAAACTCTTGATGCATGCTTCTTAATATTTGATTTCCGGAAAGCCATTTATACGACGAAAGTATTCATTATGAAATTCCCATCTTTCTTCCCTCCTTTTTTGAATTATTAAAGTTTAGTGGGGTTTGCTCTTGGCTAGATTATTTTTTAAGGATGTGTAAGTTGATTTCTTTTGAGAAATGAAGTTAATCTCGAGGGAGTACTCGCTCCGCCATTTGAGTCAAATTAAAAGAGCAGCGGTTCCTTCTTCATTTCTTTCAAGACGAAGAAGGAGCCAGAGCAGAGAGAATCTCCTGAGAAAACAGAGTAGAAAAGAGAGAAGTAATTAATTCGGAGGATTATAGAAGGAGGGAACGCTATGAGAATTAAATACTCAAAATCATCATAATTACTCATTCACATATACACAGGCACAACCTGGAGTTAAGAATAATAAATTCATGTGCGTCCTCAGTTATCTGGAGTGGTATTTGTAAGGAAAACTAGGAGGGCACGACAACTGGTGTAAACAACAACAAGAAAATGTAATTCCAATGTCTAAGGATTAGAAATCCTTGTGAATGATGATTGCAGAGGATTAGGTCGGGGAGACGTTTATTAGGTCCTAATGGCAGGATTTCCTTCTTTGACACAAAGTTCTCTGGAATTACCAGCTTGCTTTCACCAAGGAAGAACATTTGTCTAGATTTAACTCACCACCAACAGACCACAAACAAAAGAGGAGTACACACCCCCTACCCCAACCACCCTCCGAGAATCTCACCACCACCACTGGTGGGATGTGTGCTTTATTCCATGGGTCCACTCCAACGTTTAATTTCAAGCCTCCAGGATCCTGGTTGCAAAGAATTAATTTGTATCCGGAATTAAAGAAATTGAGTTAAAACCGGTTAGTTCCTTAGAAATCCCTCATTGTCCCTCCAGACTCTGCCAGGAAAATTGGGGATTTACAATTATTGAACAGGTTTAAAGAACGAGCAATCTTGGTATCCTGAATTTATCTGCATATTTTATGATCTTGAATCTTCCGAATCAACATTCGGCCATAGATTTTTTGCAAGGAATTTCTGGCTACACCTCAACTTTATTTCCACCCATGCGTGAATTCTTGGGGCGTCAGGTGAAAATCCCAAACGTGAAAATTTCAACTGTGAAAATTCCAAATGGGAAAGTTGCAAATGTGAAAATCCCAAACGTGGAAATTGTAGGGACTTTTGAGTTGAGTTAAATTGAAGCATTCGAAAGTCTAACCGAGCACTCCTAGATTCTTTGTTGCATTGAAATGTCGTGAGCTGCATTGCACACAGCTTTGAGCTTTGTCTAAAACTGAAGAAACAGTCTTTTAAATAATTTTATTTTTTGCATTTTCATGGATTCCGGCCATGCTACGCAAAGGTGACACTGGATGGTTCTTCATGAGATTCTTGAACCTCCAACTGTCCCAGCAAACTAGTGACTTTCAGGGATATTCACATAGTATTCGGGATTTTCACATTTGGGAATTTCAGATTTGGGATTTGCGTTTTTGGGATTTTCACATGGAACCAAATTCTTTGATTCATATTTAATAAGCAGAAAATTCCTAAGCCCACTCCAACCAAAAAATTTTTCAAACTAGCTCAATTCAGAGCAGCTGATTCCGTATCCATTATTAGCTCACCTGATTATGAGTCATTGGAAAAGAGCTATAGGAAATTTTAATAGGAGAGGTCATAGATTCCTGGGATTCCTACTTCATCCCAAATTCTTTTTCTAGGAAAATTATTTTTTCTTCTTCTTCAAAATCCTCTGTTATATTATGACAAAGGATTTTCTCTTTCCTGAAAGAAAACGAATGGATTGAGCCAGGGTGTGGTGGGGAAAGTGAGAAAGTGAGAGGGTTATACATCCTGGTGAGGAAATCCAGATCTAAACAAAGAGTGGAGGGAGTTGGATTGGATTCTTGTTCTAATCCGCTCAACGTGAGCCTCTTCCTTTCCTTTCCTTCTTCTTGGATGGAGAAAGTGGAGGAAGGAAAGCCATAAACCAAACCGATTTTGAATTTCTATCAGAAACTGCTTCAGTTTGAGTTTTTGGATTGGGTGGTTGGGAAAAGGCGCATAAGAATAACATAATAATAATAACATTACATTATATCAGTCTCACTCACTCCCTTTCTCCTTTCCTTGCTACGTAGTTTATGGAGGAGAAAGGGATGATGATGAGTAGAAGGTACCTAGTTTTTTTTTTTCCCGGAATATGAATCCATGTCTCCTCGGTTTAACTTTCTATATTTGGAGTGTGCTAGTGTGGGATATGGCTCAAAGCTCTAGTTTCCCCATAGTATATAATATATGGGGATGAGCATAGGAAAGTCAGAAAGAGTGAAATTGAAATCACATATTGGATTTTCCATTTTGTCTCATATGATAATGGAGTTTAGAGAGAGACGGAAGTAGGAGAAAAACAAATGGAAATCTCCATTATCCTCACCATTAGAAGACGGACAGGAGACTCCTCTACACGACTACTACTTATTATTACTTTTACTTTTTTTATAACTTAAGGAGAGATGTATGGGAAGGGATCCCCGCACCTCCTGACACCATTTACTCAATGTTCACACCCTCCCCCACCCCATTTCTCTACGTATTTATCAAAGCTTAAAAGGGAAAGCCGAGCGAAAGCACCGATTTCCTTGTTTCCAACTTGAGAAAATTTAGATCTAAAACTAATTGAGCTTAGCCTTCGAATTAAAAGTCAGGAAATCTTCAAAATTCTTAAAACGCAAATGGTGGAAATTCAAAAAACAAAATCTTCTCTGAGGATAACAAGGAATATTCAAGGAGTATCGAAAAATTTTACAAATATTCAAATTGATCATGAATTTTTAAGATGAATTTCACAGTGGATTGGGTCAATTTCTTTTCGGGCAAAAAATAGCTTTGCAAATAAATCAGAAAAATCTTGACTGCTCTTAAAAAATCTGAGAGATCACAGCTTAAAATCCCCTTAACAAAAAACCCCATATAAGTGAAAATTGCAAGCACACGTTGGGATTGTCTATGATTACAGGAAAAGTGTATTAGAATTTTTAGTTCTTTGGATTTACGCGGATTCTTGTCATGTTACACAAACGTATCACTAGACGGTAAAAATCGTGAGGTCTTTCAACTCAAAAGTACCTAGCATTTTTAAAAGGGGATTTTTACCACATTCGGAATTTTCAAATTGGGGATTTTCTATTTACGGATTTTTGCATGGAATAAGGCTGAGACTGTAAAATAGACTGGTAGCTTCGGTAGCAACATTCAATTTAAAACTAGGATTTCTCAGAACAGAATATTCTGACTGGAATGGATGTGATGCCGATTGAAGGAATTAGGGAGAGGAGAGAGGAAAGGTCAGGCGGAGAAAGTATAAATATTTGGTGTACTACTGTTGCCTGCAGGATTTTCTTCTCATTCTTAAGCTACTTTTTCTAGGCATATGGTTATGATATTGAGGGATGATGGTTTTGTGTTAATATTCAGTTACTCACCCCCCCCCCCCCCCC